>JBAMBJ010002507.1:0-12442 GCA_037043495.1 Drosophila recens
AATGTAGTGGCACTTTAGTGGGCGCCATGTTTTCGTGGTCTTGTGTGCGTTAATTAACACAAACTTTATGACAAAATGGCTGCCCAACTTTAATGGCTGTTTTCGCCGACTGCCCTCGTTCCCTTCCCTTGCTTCCCACACTTAAGTAATGTGTATAAACATAATAAAATTATAAGTGGTTTGATTTTAATATAAATCACTTTATACGAGACAATAATTGACGCGTCGTGACGGCTGCCGTTTAATGATTAAATTCAAGCCCCAATCCGACTTGAACTCACCCCAAAAGATCCCCAACAATTGACAGCTATCATCTCACTGCCTTTCACCTCACCTCGACACGACCCGAATCGATTCGATTCCATTCGTTTTTTTATTGTTTTTACTGCCCATTATTCCATTTTTTTTTTAATAATTATGGTAATGAGCGTAGTTTGCCATCGAGTTGTCTGTTTGTCTGTTTGGTTTGTTGCTTTCGCTTGTTTGTTGTTTGTTTTATTCGTGTTTCTCTGCTGCTCTGACGTTTCGACAGTTTGAACGTAATTTGTTTGCTAAATGTGCTGGTCAGAGGCAATTAATTCAATTTACAAAACTGTAGAACAAGTTGCACTTAGCAGCTTTTTAATTACACTTTCAATTAATAGTTTATATTTGAGTTGCTCAGACTCAGTCAGTCTCAGAAACGGAACGGATCGCTATGAAAATGGGCTGGGGAAATGGAAAAGCCGCAAATGGCCTATTACAATGAGTGTACATTAATTTCAATTAATTGCGATAACGCTGACAATGTTTATTGACTATAAAATAAGCAGGCGACGCGACGCCAATGTTGGCACCAACCGCAATGTAAATGGCCAACAAAATAGCAAAAAAAAATTATGAAATTGATGATCAAAATCGACGGTTGCCGTAATTTAAATTAAACGCATTAAAATTATAATAAAAGTGCAACAACAAAAGAACGGGGAGGCAAACAGAAAAACAAAAAAACAACTGGACAAATAAACAACAATAATAATAATAATAAAAACAGCAAAATGGTTGCATAAAAAATGCAGTAAAGCAGAGCAAAAAAATAAAACAAATGCAATAAATATGGCAGCGCTTTACAGTTCATTAAATCGAAATCGAAAACAAAAGGCGACTGCCTGCATTTATTTTACCTGTTAAATTCAGCAGCAAGAACAGCAGCAACAATATGAGCAACAACAGCAACAACAAACACACAGGGAAGAAAACACTTTATTTAAATTCGTTATTACACACATGCCCGTACCATATACTATAATTATATGTATTTATTGGAGTGTATTTAATGCTGGCTTTATCGCAATTATTGCCATTAGTTTGACAAGCGATACCACAACAGAATTATGCAGCATTTCGAGCTAATTAAATTTAAAGAACGCAAATGCAAATGCAAAGCCACTTTGTACACTGCACTACAAACTTCATACGCAATTAAACGCGCACCAAAGTGTGCTATGAATTTTGTAGAAGCAACAGCGACATTTAACACTTGTATCGACACATACGAATACAGCACACGTAGCAAAGATCATGTCTCCCTATATCTCTATTTCTCTGTCGTCTCTCTTTCTCACACACACTGCATTTGTGTCGTTGAATCTGCTTTCAATGAATGTGCCACGGTTTAATTGGTCTAAAAATTGCACGTCAACGTACATAAATGTTTATTTGAAAAAGTTTATTAAACATTTGTGTTGCGCAGGCATCGCACGTACCTGCCACGCCCCCTAGATGCTCATGTGTGTGTGTTTGGGTGTGTGTGTGTACCCGAGTGTCCTCTGGTCGCTTTCGCCATTGGCGTTTTTTATTGCAAACTTTTTTACAGTTGCTTTTTGCCATTGCTTTCTGTTCCGCTTCATTCGTTTATTTTTTATTTCGCCTTTTATTTATTTTTTTTAATTTTTGTTATTGAAAAAGTTTTGAGTTTTGTTAAAATTATATGGTAAAGTTTTGCTTTGTAATTACATGCAGCAGCCACACACTAAAAATAAAATATACAAACTAGAAACAAAAATCAAAATAAAAGTGGAATTTTTCTGGCATTCAGGGAGAAGTCTAAACAGTCGCAATTGTCCGTCGGGTAATGAAAATGTCGTACCACTAAGCAAACAATACATAGAGGCGTCAAACAAGCATTTTTGTGATATCATATTTTTTGTATAGCGTGGAACCCCAGAGCGTTCGGCAAAGGCCGACCGCGTTTTTCTCTAAAGCGCAAAGCGCAGCTAAGAGAGCGCGCACACAAGCGACGGCATGCTCGATCACCCGTAGCAACATACCCTGTTTTAGATACAAACACTTTTTTCATTCTCTTTGCTTTGTATTGTTTATTAATTATTATATGCAGTATTATTAATAAAAAATCATATTTCTGTGGCATACAATTATTATACAATGAAAATAGCAAAGAAAATAAGAAAAAAAATTGTTTGTATTTGCGTATTTTTGTAACAGGGTATGTTCCCGCGGGTGATCGAGCCCGCATGTTAACATTTCACGCACACTAAGAAGCGTACGCATGTTCATACACACATACACATAGAAACGATAATGAGAGAGAGACTGAACATTTTTCGTGTGCGCTCTCTCTCAGCTGTGTTTGCGCTCTGGGGTCTCACTGCAAAAAGCGTTCGGCTTTTGCCGAACGCTCTGGGGTTCCACGCTATACAAAAAATATGATATCACAAAAATGCTTGTTTGACGCCTCTATGTATTGTTTGCTTAGTGGTCGTACATGCTGAATAGTCGCATGCTAGAAAATTTCAAGCACGTGCTCAAAACTCAGAACTCAGAGCAATTTCCACGTGTCCAATTCTGCGCGAAAATGTCATTGGTAAAACTCGGCAACTCTTCGTCCTTTAGTAATAACAAGATTTTAATTAAACGTAACTAAAAATAATATTTAGCCATGACAAACAATCAAAATACATAAACTAAACTTTAGTCCTACACTGTTAAGCCCGGCATTAAGCGGCTAACGGTAAACAGACCTGTCTCTGAGCTAAACACTAACTTGGCAAACAAAGGCGGTAACGGACCTCGCTGATGCTGAAAACTTATTTATGCGTCATTCTTTGTCTCAGCTAGAGAGAACGAGAGGGAAATGGGGAGAAGGGAGCTGTAAAACTGTTATCAAATAATTTATGCGTCTCACCTGCAACAACAAATTAAGTTTTGTTTTTGCCCAAAACAGCACCTGAAAGGGGCAAAGCAATAGAGAAGGCGGCGAGTAATCCACGTGCCTGCTTCCACTTTTAACTCATTAACTGTGAGAAAAGTGCTCCCAGCTATCCCCCTGTTACCCTGTTACCCAGTTACCCTGTTGGCCATTAAAAGACTTATTTTCACACTTGCATAAACTCATTTAGTGCGAGAGCAAACTGAAAATTGTCTGCACAAAAGGTAAACATCCCCTCACGGCAATCTCAGCCCGCAGAGAACTTGCCACCTTATCACACGGCACGTTGGCCACGTCGGCGGCGAGCGAGCGCATCGTGACATAAAATTAATGCCCAACCGACAATTTTAATCGGCAACAATTTTTGTCTTGAGTTATAGCTCCAAACGAACGAAGGAACGAACGAACGAGCACCCAACCCAATCCGAGACGCACCCTCAGACGAGGTCGCACAAACTTTGCTGCAAAGATTTCAAAGTTTTTCGGCAGGAGAGCGGGGTCGAGAGACATGTAAACATACAGACAAATAGACATACAGATGGATGCAAAGATCCAGGCAGTCAGCCAACCGGATGCGTATATTTAAAACTTATTAAATTGCTATAATTTATACGACTTATCTTGTGGGCGGTGGCAGTGTATTCTGCGTCTCCATCTCCACCTCAAACTCCTTCTCTGTCTTTGTCTTTGTCTGCCTCGAGGGTTGCTTGGGACTCGTAAAAAGCATGCCGGGAAAAAAATCACGTTGCATAGCTACAGGCGCGTTACACGGGCCCGGCATGAACCTGCGACAGTTCCGAGTTCCGAGGCAATGGCAATTAATTTACATGCAAATCGTGCCGAAAGTTTTTCCTCCACTCAGCTCCAGTAACAAAGCCAATGTCTGCTGGAGCCTTAAAGCATGCTACGCTTGCTCTGTCGCTTAAAGGCTAACCCGGCCAGAACTCTCAGTCTCCCCGCTCTCACACACTTGATTAGTGCTCAAGATGGGCCGCCCGTTGTTTACCGCCTGCTTGAAACAATATGCCGAGCAAGGATGGAGTCGGAGCAGGAGGACGAGCAGCAGGACGAGGAGCAAGGACAACAACGACCCTTTTGGGATCGCGACTCACGTGCGTCGATGTCGACAGGTTGCCGCATCGTTAGAAAACCCAAGCTTTTTATTCTCCTTACTGTCTGTTGTTGTTGTCTGTGCCGGCCTAACAAATTGCAACATTTTTTTCCGTTTTCTGTATTGTTGTTGATTTATTGTACAACAACAATAGGAGGCAACGCGAAATGAGCGCACATTAAACATTTAGTAATGAGTTTAAAGTTTTAAATGGAATTTTTGATTATACGCGAGCAACGAGGTTGCTTTTACTTTACTCACTCGGAAGAGGGGAGATGGAAGAAGGCAGCCTATCGCAATTTGCTGGCCACTTAAGTCGACGTAATTACAAGAGAGTGATTATTGGGCTTAGTGCGGGGCCTAGCATGGATTCATACTTAGGGCTCGAGGATAAATGTATGCATGTGCGTATGTATTGTAGTTATATCTTTGCAAAGGTTCGCCAAAGGGAAGGGATTGTAAGTTTTCTTTCCCAACTGGGATATCTGCCCTTGATAGCTTCAACTACTTTGTAGTGCTGCAGCTGCTCCAGGTTTAATTTTGTCAATCTATAATATCATAAGCCCCTGCCAAGCCCTTTTATGACAGCTTTTGCTCAACCTCAACCCCTTTTCAATTCCATTTCCATTCAGGCTCCCATTCCCATTGCCACCACACTTGAGGCAAATCTCTTGAAATCCAAACACTTTGTAGATGCGTGTGTCTGTAATCTGCAGTCTTGCTTTCATTTTCAATTTTCAGCACACAAAACGCGACCATTAAACGCTTTAAAATCAACATCAACTTCTTCACGTCGACAGGGGCAATAAAGTCGACCCAAAAATTGCTTCCTTTGCACATAAAATCCAACAACATGGCGAGCCCAAAATCGTTCTACATGCCTAAATTCCTTAACAGAGAAGCACACACACACACTCACACACACTCTAAGCACACAATTGCTGAGCTTTGCACACAAACGCAGCAAAAGTAAACGAAACACTTTAACATCCGCCCCGCTTTTCCCCCCTTCCCTCCCCTCCCCACTCAGTCATCGCCTTTCTCTTCGCGCTCTGCCCACTTAATACTTAAATGCAAACGTGTAAATTATGTGATTTTTCCCCGGCGGCCATGTTTGTTTGCAAACTCCATTACCAACATGGCGGGAGCTTCCTTCGGCCTCCTCCCTGCCTTTGCCCCCTGCCCCCATCGTCTCTCTCGCTAGTCACCTGTTTGTTTCGAGAAATCGTCGCACTCTACCATTAAAAACCAACAAAAAGGTAAAAAAAAAAAAAAGCAAAAAAATAAAAGAGAAAGAAACCAAACCGAACCAAGTACCGAATACCCCTTTATGTGTTTTTCATGTACTTTTATTTGATTGTCGCACGCTTCGGCGCCTGCCAGGGGGAAACAGCAAAGTGGGGGAATAGGAGCTTGAATTTATAGCTCTGTTTTAGTGCTTAAAATATTAGCAAATGTTCATTAACGACTATGCAAATTGTCGTTAGTCAGGCTCACTTAGAGACCGCCCAGCAATTACTCAAAAGTACTTAGCACACAATTGACGAACGGAAAAAGCAGGCAAAGGTCTTAACTGCCCAGCGAGAGGCCACAGTGCGTTCCATTAGGATGAATCCCCAGTCGCCTCTCTGATCTGAGAGTGAGCAGGTTCCCTCGACGAATTTGTTGTTAATTCCCCTGGAAAATAAAACATTTTCCATGCCATATGCACAAACTGTGGCAAGACTAAGAAGAGGAACAGGAACAGGAAGCTTGTGCTGTCTGGGCCAAAGTGTTTATTGGACTACAACAACACCTTGACAAGTGGCGCACACATAAAATATAAATTTGTAATTTTAATATTATTAAAAATGTTAAATTACATGCAGCATAAATCTCATTTGGACTTGTGGATGGCTTAGGGGAGAGCTAAGCCTGCGTCAGCTTGCGGCCCAGGGGTTGAGACATGTACACACCCATATACACTCGCATGCTGATACACACACACACACACACAGAGAGCTGTGCACATTATACAATAACCATTACAGCCAGCTGCGTCTGCCACACTATTTTTATTGTTTTTGTTGTCACGCCCCCTTTGTGTGTTGTTCTAATTTAAGCGATTTGCTTTGGGTTCATAAAACAGCCGCAGGCTTAACGACCCCAACGTCAGCCTGTCCAGTCATGTGTCCTTGTCATGTCCTGTCCTTTCCTGTCAATTTTTGCATAAAATGTCATTGCAATAAAAATAATAGATAAATGTAAAGATTACAGATTTAGCCGACCAAAATCAGAAGCATTTTTATCCCTAACATGCAGATATCAAATGCTGTACATGTTTTAAAATTTATTTGGCATTGAATGGATTAAATGCAATTAAGCATTCAAATTAATTTAAATACACGATCATAAGTACATAAACTAATAATGAATTATTAAAGTATCCTTGTGTAAAACTGCGTACGATAGAAATTGATGAATTACGAGAATTTCACGCCCATGATCAGTAAATCGCATATGTAATTCGGATTCCAGTTGAACTTCTTATTCGCTTTATAGCATACTTTGGTGCGCTGGCCATTTCTTTAATGAGGCAGCTGGGGAAAGGACTTTCACCCCGAAAGCTATCAGCTATCAGTGTCCTGTTTTTTAAAAGCACCCAAAGCCCATTAACTTGTGTGAATTTATATCAACGATTGCCATGCTGACTTCCGACTACCGGCAACCGACTGCTATTATGCGTTCGTTAATTATTCAAACACACACACACACATATATATATACATTAGAGTGGGTCAATTTGTATGGACCAAAAAAATGCACCAAGCGGTTGTCAAAATCGTAATCTACGACGAATTCTAAGAAGATTTGCCCAAGAAACCATAGGTCTAAAATCATTTTCGAGCTTCCGATTTTTAGCGAGAAACTTTTTGTATCTTTTTGTCACTTTAAATACGCATAGATACCTAAGCGAGTGCATAAAAAATAATTTGTTTCACTTAATATTTTTTCAACAAAATTATAAATTTTTAAAAATGTAACAATAAAATAAAAAAATTAAATTTTATTTTTAAAATTATTTTTTAAATTTAAAAAAAAAAATTTTAAATATAAAATTTCAAAAATTGGCATTAATTTGCATTTGACCGTTAATTTACGCCCTTTCTAGTGCCACGCCCACTCCAATTTTTTTCAAAAATTCTTTGAAGTATTGAAAATATATAGTTCAAGTTTCAACTCGATATCTCTCCTAGTTCAAAAGTTACAGATTTTTGCCACCAACATTGGCAAAACAAACCGAAAATGGGTACAAAATACATATAAATTTGGTACCATTTTATATGTATTTTGTACGTATTTTGTACCCATTTTCGGTTTGTTTTGCCAATGTTGGTGGCAAAAATCTGCTAACTTTTGAACTAGGAGAGATATCGAGTTGAAACTTGAACTATATATTTTCAATACTTCAAAAATTTTTGGAAAAAAACTTGGAGTGGGCGTGGCCAAAAGGCGTCATTAACGTAAATGCAAATTAATGCCAATTTTTGAAATTTTATATTTAAAATTTTTTTTTAAATTTAAAGAATAATTTTAAAAATAACATTTAATTTTTTTATTTTATTGTTACATTTTTAAAATTTATAATTTTGTTGAAAAAATATTAGTGAAACAAATTATTTTTTATGCACTCGCTTAGGTATCTATGCGCATTTAAAGTGACAAAAAATACAAAAATTTCTCGCTAAAAATCGGAATCTCGAAAGATTTTAGACCTAGGTTTCTTGGGCAAATCTTCTTAGAATTCACCGTAGATTACGATTTTGATACCCGCCTTGGGTCGAAAAAAATTGACCCACCCTAATATACATGTATACGCATCCTTACTTACATCCCGAATCGTAACACGTTTTGGTCATAAAAATCGCCCCCTAGAATGGCACGCCCCTAACGAGGCAACTAGCTTGAAATGAGACGAAACGCTTAACCTTTGGACCCTAATACAAATGTCTCTGCGGATCTACGGACATTTATGCATTCCTTCAGCGGCAACTCCGCTTTAACCCCACCCCAGACAGAGGATCTTGACATTAAATAAATCTAACATCTCGCATAAGCTTAATGGGTATCTTTAATACACACACACACGCAGGAACGAGTATATATAAAAAATGACAGACATTATTCACGCTATCATTGCACACAGACAGACAGAGAGAGAGAGAGAGAGAGAGAGAGAGAGAGAGATAAAGCGAGTGAGAGAGAGAGATACCCACACACAGTGAAAGCGCTTTGACCATATACATTTTGGGTTACCCAATGGCAGCCCTGGCGAACTATGAGCATGTTCCCCTGGATTTGTCGCCCTACTCGTTGACTCATTGGTATAAAGATTCATCTGGGCAGCGGTTGCGTCAGAAGGTTATTTTTGTGGCCAGGGGTTCGTCCTTTTGCCAGGAATTACAACAGTTTTTCGTAAGAGCGAACGTTTGTCACACAGCAAACGAACGAATAATACACACATATCCATATGTAAGTATTTATGTATGTTTGTGTTTCTCTTTCTGTTTCTGTGAATACGTTAACATATATGTATGTGTATGTGTATCTCCATCTGTTGTCTGTGTGTCTGTCTGTCTGCCACGAAATGTGAAACCGAGTCTGGCATGCGTCGCCAGATAATTTCTTTTGGCAAGCATGAATATACGCGTTAGATCTACAAATTAGCTATTCAGTTGAGTAATCAAAGCTGACTGCTATGAAATTGTGAGCCATGCAATCAGCTTTAAGGCTGTCTCTTTTGAAGGTTGCATTAAATAAAAGTTTAATTTAAATCAGTTTCTCATCTCTCACATCTTCTAATCTCTTCTCTAATCAAAGCTGCCTGCTATGACACTGGGAGTGATGCAATCAACCTGAAAGCTGGCTGATGTGCAAGTTGCATCATGAGAGATGAATTAGTTAGAGTAACCTTTTAAATTTAAACTCACATATTAATCTGTTTCTCTTCGGAGTCTCACAGAATTTCAATTCCAGTTTGCATCACATCTCATCTTTCTCACAACATAACACCACATACAACTGCCACATTCACATATTCGTATCATACTTGTCCACATTCTCATTTCCTCACTTGTGACTGGGCCCTGGGCTCCATTTAAGCACTCCTCGTCCTTCGTCCTGCGTCCTGCCGCTGCACATCAGGGCCGCATAATCGAATTATCATCATGGCGTCAACAAATGATTTCAACTTATGCTGCTACTACTCCCCATTTGTCCCCCTTGACTCTTCTCCTTCGCCCCCATTTTGTCCCATCTGGCCCATCTGCCCTGGCACTGTCATCGGTCTGGCTGCCCACAGAGAATCCCTTTTTTTCACATCACTTCACTACCCTGAAACCTTTTAGCCATCGTGCTTTTTTTTCTCTACTTTGTATTTTGTACCGTTTCTCGTGTTTTCCGTATTGCCAACGTCATTGTCGCTGGTCATTTTCCCTGCTTACAACATTCATTCATTCGTTCATTTTATTCATTTTTTTTTTCATTTCATTCGCCCGATTTTTCTGTTTTGCCATCGTTTGTTTGAGGTTATGTTGAATGTCAGTTTGTTATCCTTGTGCAAATCCTTTTACACAAATGAAATTTGCGCCAAATGGCGATAAGCAAAATACAATAGTGTCGACGGTCGCTGCGATGCGTCGAACGACAGAAACAGCTCGAGGGTTGACCATTCGCCATTCGACATTCTCAGGTGTGAGGTGTGAGGATGATTTTAATGAAATTCTCTTTGAATGCTGCATTCAGTGAGATTTCGAATGCTTAAATGCTTTTGTAATTGATGCCTTGCACTTAATTAATGACTAACCGCATTTATTTTTATTTTTTCAACTTGTTTTTTAAACAGATATCAACAAGGGATCACCCATTGACTACAAGAGCGCATCGGCCTGTTCCACACCCACAAAAGACACACTCAAAGGGGGCTACGAGCGCAGCACGCCAGGCTGCCCGGTGCTGCCGCCCAGGAGCATGAACGGAATGCCCACACATCACTACTCGGCGCCGATGAACTTTCGCAAGGATCTGCCCGCGTGGTGCTCGGCCCACTGGCTGAGCATCACCGCGTTGTCGGCCTTTGCCGGTCTGGTTATTCTGCTGACGCTCCTCACCGGCATGGGCTTCGTGCAGTGGTCGCCGTCGCCGCCCTGCACCGTTTTGGTGGGCAACGAGGCCGCCGAGGTCACGGCGGCTAAGAGCACCAACACGGATCTTTCCAAGCTGCACAATGCATCGGTTCGCGCGAAAAATGGACAAGGCATAGGGATTATACAAGGACAAGCCGGCGGTGGGACCTCGACGGCGACTGTCACGACGGCCACGTCCAACAGCGGGACGGCCCAAGGATTACAGTCGACATCCGCCTCGGCGGAGGCGACCTCATCTGCAGCGGCTGCCACTGCAACGTCCTCCTCGCAATCGTCCCTGGCGCCTTCGACGTCTCTGTCCTCGTCCTTGGCGAATGCCAATAATGGAGGTAATTATGCACAAGTTTTAATTATTTTTAAATGAGTTTTCGCAAGTTTCTTAAGACAGAAAAAGAGAAGCAGCAAAAGAGAGAGAGAGGACAAAATAGAGAGAAGGAGAGGCATTTAGCGTCCTCTGGCGGCGGACAGAAACTTTATACAATTTTATTTATTTTTTTCTTAGCTTTTTAGCTGAAAGTTTTCTTTCTTTGCATTTGACAGACGCTGCTGCGAGGCTTTAGCCAGAAAGTTCGATTATTTAAATGCCATTTGCATTGTATTGCGTTCATTAAATGTCTAACTTCAGCACATCCAGCTAAATACTAGATCGTTCAAAAAGTCCCCGGACTGACACATAGGCCACTCCACTAAAATTTTGAAATAAATTTTTTTTGACTGACTAGTTCATTTCTAGGCTCCAGTGAAAATTTGAGCGCAATCGTAAGCTTCGCTATCGAGCTAGAAATATTATTGTTGTGCAACTTTTTGAGTTTTTTGAAAAATGGAAAAAGCTGAATTTCGTGTTTTGATTAAACACTGTTTTTTGATGGGAAAAAATACCGTAGAAGCAAAGACTTGGCTTGATAAGCATTACGGGGTCTCTGCTCCAGGTAAATCAACCATTTGCGATTGGTATTCCAACTTTAAACGCGGTCGTACAAGCACCGAAGACTCGAAGCGTTCGGGAAGACCAAAAGAGGTGATTATCCCAGAGATCATCAGACAAGTCCGTCAAATCGTATTGACTGATCGAAGAGTCAAAGTGCGTGAGATTGCTGAGACTGTGGGCATATCGACTGGGTCAGCGGTTTCGATTTTGCATGACCATTTGCATATGAAAAAGCTCAATGTAAAATGGGTGCCGCATTTCCTAGATATTGAACAAAGGGAAAAACGAGTGGCCGATTCCAAGTCCTGTTTGGACATGTTTAACCGAAATCCAAGCGAATTTTTGCGTCGATATATCACCATGGATGAGACTTGGATCCATCACTACATTCCGGAGTCCAATCGGTCATCAGCTGAGTGGCGGGAGGCCGGTGAAAGCCGTTCGAAGCGTGTGAAGGCAAGTCGATGGGCTGGTAAGGTTTTTGCCAGTGTATTTTGGGATGGACATGGTATAATACACATCGACTATCTTAAAAAGGGTGAAAAATGCAACAAAGAATATTACTCAGCATTGCTTGATCGTGTGAATGACGAAATTAAGAAGAAACGCCCGCATTTGGCAAAGAAAAAAATCCTTTTTCATCAAGACAATGCACCATCTCACAAAGCCGCTTTAACGATGGAAAAAATCAAAGAGTTAAGTTGGGAATTGCTTCCTCATCCTCCATATTCCCCAGATCTGGCCCCTAGTGACTACTATCTGTTTTCAAACTTGAAAATATGGCTCCAGGGAAAAAAATTTTACTCCAATGAAGAAGTTGAATGGGAAACTGAAGCCTATTTTGAGGGACTTTCTTCAGACCACTACAAAAAGGGCATCGAAATGTTGAAAGACCGTTGGACAAGGTGCATTAAGCTAGACGGAGACTATATTGAATAAATATATTGATTAAAAAAAAAAAAAAGTCTTTTTCACTGTCAGTCCGGGGACTTTTTGAACGATCTAGTATA
>JBAMBJ010002508.1:0-23762 GCA_037043495.1 Drosophila recens
GAATAGAAGCAGACGTCCTCGAAGCTTTTGATTTATTTTCTTGACGGCAATCATTAATTTGTTTGGTAAAAATGAAGAAAAAAGGCAGCTTAGCCCACAGTTTCAGCTGCTGTCAGCTTTTGGCGACACAACCAAATAAACAAACACCCCAAAAGGAGCCAAGAAAGATGGCCAAAAGAAGCCGGATTTGAAATTAAAATAAAACCAAACCAAACCAACAAAATAATCCGACACATGCGCTGCCAAATGATTGCCCTAATGCTTCTGCCTTGCCTCTTCCCTGATGCCTCTTGCCGCTTGCCACAAACCACTTGCTGCAATCGAGGCAGCTCCAAGCCAAGTTAGCAGCCCACTAATCCCATGTGCAGAGTCTGCCATGTGATTGTCGTTCATAAAACTGAAGCCCAATTCATTTTATTGCGCCAACGACTGAGATGGAAATTGGAGAGAGCTTAAATGAAATGCTGAAAAGATAATTTTAAAACCAAAATAATGATTCCTCTTGCTCTTTTAACTTTCTTCAGATCTGTTTCGATTTTATTTGGGAATTCGTTGGGATTTCCCGTCCAATTTGTTATCTGAGCTGAATTAGAATTACAGAATCTGTTCGAAAGTATTGCCTCTAAATAATATCTTTTGTAGACCCGGTAAGTTGCACCAGGGAATCCCCTTAACTGAATAAGGCGGTGACTTGGTCATTTTAAAATATAACAATGAGAATGTGTACAAGTGTTTCACTAAACTAAACTTTCAATACAATTCGATATCCCCAATGGATTTGCTTGATAAACCAATGCCTGCTTTGAATCGTAGGCAGGATTGAAAAGATCAGCATCATCTCCATTGCACCATTGATTTATGAGTTAGGGGAATCTGCTCCAACCAAGAGCAAAACCAAAGTCTAACCATCATCAGTCACCAGGCAAGCAAACACCGTCATATACAAAAACCTTGCATACATTATGGCCACTGAAACTTGTTCGAGTGGCAGCAAAATATAAAGCTTTTCTTCGGCATGTCGAAAACTTGATACACTTAGTACAATTTTTTCCTGATCATTCATCAGACAGCTATATAAAATAGTAGATCGATTTCAAGCATACCAAATGCAGAATCTGTGGGATTGATGAGTTATCTAAATTGATATTTATCAAGTTAGCTTTAAAACTTTAAAGAGACGTCGCTTAATTGACTCAGTTGTTCGTTTTGGTCAAAAACCTTCGCAGAAGCTACAACTCAACTTTCATGGAAGCCAATATTAAGTACCTTAACTGTAATATATATTTTGACACCTCAATTTTTGTTTTGACGAGTTTAAAATTTCAATTTAAAACTTGATCCATAATTTAACTTGCATCACTAGTCAATGAACTCTGCCACGCCTCCTTTAAGGCATTACACAAATTTACTATATTTACTATACCCTCGGCAAGGGTATAAAAGGGTTGGCAGCGAAGCTAGCTGCCAACCAAGTTGGCCAATGCCAATATCGCTGCCATTACTAATACCAATACAAATGCCGCTGTCGAAGCCGTTGAGTGCGCGTGCTCTTGGCGAGAAACACGTACAAGAAATCATGAAATGTTGCCGCCATCATACCGAAAATTGTACGGTAACGTGCAGGCAATCAAAGTACATGAAGCTCCGTCTTCGCCTTGGTCTCTGTTTCTCCGTTGGTCCCGCTCCAAGTCACGGCTGTGGCGCTGTGGCACACGTCTGATTTTTACTACACACGTGTGTGATGTGACGTCAACAGGACGTCGACTGTCGACTGCCAACTGCCTAGCAGAGTACAACAACTGCGAGGTACAGACGGACCTGACAGGTAACGGCTGCTTTTGCCCTGTGTCTTGCTCCCTGCCAAGCTGGCATTGAGGTAGCATTTGTGGTAGTCGCAACGCCACCAAAATGTATGGCATAGCTGACGGCCCAAACGTGCCACGGCTGGTGCGATTCAGCCTCAGCTTTTTGCTGTTTAAGTAAGCATGCAAATGTCACATGCAGTCGAAGACGAGAAGTCGAGGATGGGAGGAGTCGGCGTGATAAGCAGTCTCAGTTATCAACGTGCTATGCGAAATGCTTCTGCATAGTTCCAAGTACACGACGAGAAGGTATATGTGTGTGTGTGTGGTTGTGTGCCTGCCGCATTCCATAAATGATGAGCCATGTTGGTTGCCTGCCTCGACTCGACTCGAGTCGACTTCACTGCACTGAATTTAGTGATTTCCCCAAGCATGTGGCATACTTTCATATGATTTCGAGGTAGGCATAAGAACTTTGGTTTATGGTTATTGATTTTGCACGCCGTATTGGATGACACGGGGATGGCCTGGGATAGTTTGAGTTATTGCCAGTAGCTGATTTGTGTCAGCAGGAAAATTGCACGAAATTGTTGCATACTTTTGGGCGTTGCAAGTAAATAGCGAACGTTGCCACAACTTGAGACTGCCTGCCGTCTCATCTCAAATACTTTATATGCCAGACATTGGCCTACAAACTATTCCCAACAGACACGGCTCACACTCGCAATCAGAGCACCCACAAATGGATGAGTTTGACGGGGTTTCGCTTTGCTTTTAGTGTCGATCAAAAATTCATAGGATAGATACATCCAGAGGTGTCAATAACTTGGCTACATTACTGACTTTTGCCACGCCAACTGGCTGTTCGTTTCTGGGCTATTCGTTTCTGGGCTATTCACTGTACCAGAGACCAGTGAATCCAGTCGAGGCCCAAAATCGCAATTTACAATTACTGCACGCACAGACAATTTATTTTCCAGTTCTAGCAAATAAGCTAAGCATTTTCGTGGTGTTCCCTTGTCTCGAATTGCGCCTTGAGTGGGAGGCGAGGGTGATAAGAAGTACGACTGCCTCCCAGGTGTATTGCAAATCAAAAAATCAGGCAACTTGAGGCAAGGCGCACGCACACGCCCAGCCAATCAGTTAAATGTTTGTTGAACTCGCCAGCGTTGAGCACTCGCAAGTCGAGTCGAGTCAAATCTCCGAGGAGCAAAAAACTCTGTACTATGTGCTCTGTGCAGCTTTTTTTTTGGCACGCCTTTGGCCAGAATTGACTAGAATTGAGTTTGCTAGCTCCAAAACCACAGAAAAACAGCAAAAACAGAAGAAGAGCAACAAAATCAAATGGAAGAACGCAGCGACGAAGCGCCAAGTTGAAAAATCGTTTGTCGCAATGTGAGAAATGGAAGCGAACGGGCCAAAGGCACAAGAGGGAAGCTGAAGGCTGAAGGAAAACCCATGGAGTAAGAACGTCTATCCAACTCACGCGCAGACGTAGTGATTTGGCTTTAAAAATGGAAGAAAAGGAAAAAGAAATCCTGCCACGTAATGAAACTGACAATTTAACTCGCAGTTGCGTGTGCGTGCTGAAAAATCGTGTTATCGATTTAATGCGTTGCGCTATATAAGTTTATTCGAGTATGAGTGTGTGTGTGTCTGTGTGTGTGTGTGAGTACCCGAACATACTCGCATTGCCAGAAGGGTTGCTTCGATTTCGGTTGCGTTTAAGTTTCGATGTTGCTTTTTTGCCTTTGCCTCTGCCTTTGGCTTTGGCTTTATCGCTGGCTTCTGTCTTGCTGACTGACTGACATTTTCATGTGTTGTTGTTTGCGCGACTTGTTTCCTTTGGCCCTATTTTTTGCGTCTTTCTAATGGCCACCCTACAGATGGTGATGGCCAGACTTGTCGGCCAAAAGCATTTGATTAATTTGCAGCAGTTTTCAATTTGAAATTGCTTTACTTCCCTTTTTGCGTGTGTGTTTGGCGATTGACAGCACTTTAGAGGCGTCTCAAAGCCCTTGGCCAAATGTGTGTGTGTATGTTTCTGTTGTTGCCTTTGGCTGGCGTTGAAAGCTGCTTTTGGAATGCTGAGTGATTTTTTATTGCATTTTTAAGTCGCACTCGAAATTTGAGGTCAACTTTCAATAAACATATTTATCATGCTTTAAATACCTTTTATTAATTTTGCAAATTCTATTTTTTCTCATTCTAGGTACGTATGCGTAATTTTCTTAAATCAGCCGTAAATTTGTGTTTGTGATTGTAAAAGAGAGTAAGTACTTAAGAGAAAATAAACGGAACATGCTCTGAAAAGCTCAATAACAAAATTCTGGTTTTATGGCTAAATAACAGAGAAAAATAAAAACTCTCAAATACTTTGAAAAGTTGGACAACTGACGGAGGAACTAGGAAAGGAGCAAGAGGGCAAAGTTATAGATAGAGCCAATGCTCAGAAGAGTGTATTTCAACAAATAACGATAAGAATAACGAAATAATTTAAAATGTTATTTAAAGCCGCCAAATGCAAATTGGAATTGCAACGCACACACATATACACTGCCGACAGTCATGCATAATAATTATGAGAGCACAATGCACATTCAAGCAAATATAAACAAAATGTTAATGAAGAGAAGCAGAGAGAGAGGGAGAGAGGCAGAGGAGGGATGTAGGGACAAAGACATGTAATATGCCGATGTGTTTAATTTAGCTTGACAACAAGAATTTAAAGCATACTCTTTGGCGCTGTGACAAATGTTGACGAACTGCAGCTCAGACAGAGAAGCAGGAACAGGAGCAACCAGTTAGGCTCATCATCAACACGACAGCCTTCCAGCTCGATCCTCTCACAATCGTCACGATAAATGCCACACGCAGTGGCATGCAACGATTTTATATGCTTATTATCATTACCGACTGTTGTCTGTTTGTCTCCTTTGTTTTTGTTGTCCGTGTGTTGCACGCATTATTATTATGATTATTATGAAAATGTAAATGATGCAAAGTTGCCAGTTGCCATGTTGCAGATGCAAATGTCGTTACAGGCATTCATTACTATTAATACTCGTGCTTGCAACGCGTAGCGAAACTGGCAAATGGTTAAACATGCAAAATGCTTTAAGCGAATTGCGAACAGAATTCGAAATGAGTGAATGAATGTGAATGTATGAGTGCAAGGGTGAATGAATGAATACAATTGCTGGCTAAAGATGTGCACAGACATTTGCTACTCCTTTTATTCTTCACTCTTTTGTCACTCCGAGTCTGTCCTCTCATTGTTTGTCAGTATTTTGCATTCTCGTTGTTTGACTTTTTCCATAATATTTGTCATTATTGTTGCTGCTGTTGGTTGTTGGTTGGCCATTAACATAATTTCAATTTGCATAAAATGGCGTTAAATATTACATTTTGGACAGTTGCAAAGGGAACTGCAACTGCAACTGGAACTGTTTGACTGACAGCGACTGGCACGCCCCTTAAAGTCGACAGATAATTGCAGGTGTGAATGTGTCGCACTCTGTGTGCATTGCATGCTTCATTAGCCACACACACACACCTTCTCACACACATTCTATCCCATTTAATATTTAATTTAGATTGCATTTTTGCATAAATAATCCATTGAATTTGGATATCGAATGGGAAAAATTTGTACAAATTATATGAAAATTATTTGGTTGTTTTGTGGTCGTTTTGTGTGCATTTGAGAAATGTTCTATAATTTGAATAATTTGCATTTGCATGCCTGCGATTGTGTGTGGTCATAATATTAATTGATTGACGTGTTTAAAGATCTAATTGCTGAAATTAAGGCCAAAGGAATCGCATTCCAGACACTTTTGGCCCACATTCAACGATAGCTACAGATTCGCCATCAACTCTGCATTTTCACTTTTTAGCCAGCCAAAACTGTTGGCCAAGTGCTTTGGCCCCTTCTAAATAGAAGTGCTTGAGCACGCCAACGATTTTTGATTTGGCAGCTCATTTGGCAGCCGCCAAAATGCAAAACGATAAGTGGCAGCTGCAACTGCAACAACCATGAATATATAATCCTCTCCTTGACTCAACTCGGCTCGACTCGGCTTGAAGCGATTTAATGCATATTTCATGGGTATATTTCTGTGTGCTGTGAGGAGAGAAGAACTGGCTCTCAATTTGAAGCAATCCATTTATTATGATGGCCGTTTTTGACTTTTGAACGAGTTAATTTCGCCCAGAATTCGTTGGCAAAACTAAAAGTCTTTTGGGCGCAGACTTTAAGACGCAAATAGCGTGGCATACAAACTGGCGCAGAGCCATCAACGAAACTTTGAAGTATTTCCAACTCGATTATCATAACCCAACTAAGAATGATAATCAAATTTACCCATTTGACACTAAACTTTCGTTCAAAATGGGCGTGGTCGGGGGACTAACATAAATGCCAAGGGGACGAAGACGAACAGGGGGAGCATGAAGAGCATGAAGTTTCTGTTTGTTTGCGTAGGACAACCGACTGCGAGTAAGAACAGCATCGTCATCATCAGCATCAACTGCCGTACAGTTGCCTTCAAATTGAGTTAGTCAATTAGAAATTTGTGTCGAGTTTTGTACATTCAATATGCCATTGAAATGCTGCTTCCCAAAGCGTTTAGAGCTCCTCGCTCGCATCTGAATTTGAATCTGAGTCTGAATCTGGCACTGAATAACACAGATGTGGGCATGGGGAATGCAAATTTTGAGGTTTCACCTTGTCAGCAATATGGGTTGTTTCCTATACCTAAATATACCCTAAAAAGACGGCATTCTATTCTGGCCACAAAGCAGAACCATTCCATATCCCACACCATCTCAGCCCTAAGCATAAAGGAGTTAAGGCCCCAAGTCTCTTTATGGAATCATGCTTACAACGCATTCAGTGATACAGCAGAATCGAGCAGTTGGCCTGGCCCTGTGCTTTTAGCTTTTTCTGCAAGCTTTAGGACACAAAAGTCCGCCAACACACACACACACACGCACACAATCACAGAGACATTGACAATGCATTGGCATTGACGTTGTATGCATAAGCTCATTAAGCTGGCCAAGTTTTTAGCCTTAATTTGGATTTGCATGTGACTTAGCTGCTTGTTTACGAATCTCAAAACTCTTTTGGGCAAATGCGCAAGATTATTGTTGCATTGCACAATACTTGACTGTGCGCAAAAGCCATGCAAATAGGCCATAAATTCATATTTTATTGGCTTGGACAAAGCCTCGACAAGACTGACAATTGCAATGGCAACGGCAATCGGACGACGACCCATCGACCTATTCCTGTCTCTCCAACGGACTCTTGGCCAAATGTTATAGAGCCTCACACAAACAATTATTTCAGCTATAAACTGACTGCTTGCTTTCCACTGTGTGCGAGTGTGAGTATGTGTGTGTGTGTGTTGACAATGGACTTTTGGCATTATTTGCATTATGATATTGCGTATTTTCGAATGTCTTGCCAAAATGCCACACAATGAACAACAACAAATTCTCACTGCATACACTCGGGCGCACAGTGGGACGAGGCTGATTTGCCAGAGTTTGTTTGTTTTTGTCGGCCGTAAAACTGACTTGATAATGCACCTTAAAGCAGACTCGACTTTGCTCTGACAATAAATTAAGCAATAATCATTTTAAATTGATTAATATCGGAGAGAAAATGCGTTTAATTGCAATGTGACAAGCACAGACACGCACCAACATGCACATTCAGTGTTGCACAATGCCTGCATATATTTTGCATATCAGTTGAGTGAATTCCCATATTTATATTCTCCCTCTCTTTCTCTATCTCTTTCATGCCCAAGGGCAATGGCCCAGTGTCCAGGCATTGAATATGCAATTTAAACTAATTAAAATTCTAATTCAAATGTAATAATTGTTCATTCCACCACCTCGTTTCCTCCCCCGGGATTGCCTCTGTAATTGGCGTCATAAATTGGTACGGGGCTGGATAATAAAAACTATGACAACTGCATAATATGGTTAACTAATGATAACAGGTAAATAAACGACAACAAAATGGCGAATGGCATTATCAGTGACAGCCTTTTAGGCGCCATTCCCAGCTAAACGACCGGAAATATGCGATTGTTCTCAAACTGTAAAAGTTTATGCACTTCCAAATTGATTAGAAAAACAATATACAATAAAGGTTGTTATTGTTGTTGCTTAGACTGCAATTCACTTGCAACAAGCACTTAATACAATTTGCATTTGGATGCTGTCCACAGTCAGTCAGTCCTCTGTCCAGTGTGTGGAAGAGAGAAGAGGAGAGGAGAGTTTTCAGCATGAAAGCCAATATAACGTATACGCCCCATTGGCTCGCTTGGTCAGCATGCTGTGACGTTCTTGCTGTATAAATTTCAATTTAGCTCGTGCAGAAATTTGCATTTGCAGCTGTCAAGCAAATTATTGCAGGCAGCTTAGCTCGTTGTCCGTTCGGCCATCCAGCTTGATGTTGTTGTTGTTTTAATTAAAAAATATATTATTGCTGTTGCTGTTGTTGTTGTTCTTGTTTGCTGTTGCCTTGTTTCACTTGTTTGTATGTCTGTCCGTCTGACCGTTTGCTTTGCCATTCAAGTGTTAATTTTATTGACATGTGACAGCCAGCAAACAATTTGCCTGTTGGCAAATATTTAAATGTTCGTCATGTTGTTGCTGTTGTTGCTGCTGCTGCTGCTGTTGTCGTTGTTATTGCTGAGGTCGCTGCGGTTGAAATGAATATTTTTAATGAATTTAATAAACGCAGCGCCCGAAACAATACTCGTAATTCTCGTAATGCCCCCAGAATGAAAGTCCATTTGACATGCAAGCCGTGAAAGAGCAGTAAAAGGAATGCCAAATGGAAACCAAAACCCACTTCCAGGCCCAGACCGAGATCCAAGTCAGAAAGCAAAGGTAAAAGGAAGCGTTGTAGGAAAAAACATTAATCAGCGTTAAAAGTCGCATTAGCAGTAAACAAAATGGGCGAGGCGGTTGGGGAAAGAAGGAGGTGAAAGGCGAGGAGCAGCGCAAATTGCACGCAAGGCCAACATCGACCCCCTTACCAAACTAAGCTGAACCGAACCGAACAGAACTGTACGGAACCGAACCAAAGCAAACCCATTGAGGACCCAAAACTGTCGAAACGTAAACGAAAAGTCGAAGAAAATTGGAAAAATTTGTTGCCAGCGCGAAATCGAAAGCCAAAAAAGAGACCGAACACGAACCGAGGAGTGTCAGGAGTGTCAGGTGAGAGGTGCGGGGAAAAGCCACAGCAACAGCAACGACAACAACAACTACAGCAACAAGAGCTAGAAACGTGGCGAAATGAGTGACTGGCAGTCAAAATCATTAAAAAGTCGTAAAAATCATGGAAAATGGTAAACAAAAAGCGAAAACGGCCAAAACGGAAAGTGGTTGTAGCAAAAAGGAAAAGAGAAGAAACGAAACAAAACGGGGTGAAAAGGAAGGGACAAGGGAAATACGCACGATTTATAATTAGAATTTAATCAAGCGCAAATCGCAAACGCTGGCAAATCGAGAAGAGGGTCAGGAGCACGGCACAAAAATGGGCTGGCCCCGGGAGGCGTGGTCGTATGGGTGTGTGAGAGTGTGTGTGTGTGGGCTATTGTTTAAAGTATAATTAAAAAGGTCGTGAAAACCTTTTAGTGCAACGCTAAACGAGATATTAAATTTCCCCCAAAAAAGGCAACCGGATGCGGAAAAACACGCCCAGTAGGAGCATAGATTAAAAATAAAAAGCCATTAGGTCGCCTGACCTTGCGCCGACCTTCGGTAATTGATGGATGGTAGGTAAAAGTAAAGTTTTTCCATGTGTCATCTAACAAATGATCCAAAGTGATGCGAACCGATGCTAACCGATTTGGTATTCCATTAAAGATTCGGGCTCAATCCGACCCAATTCCAAAGTGTAAAGGTTGTAAGTGTGTAGGTGTGAATGTGAATAGTATAATTCACTTGAATCCTTGATAATAATGGCAGTACTAATAAACTAAATAAAAAGTTTCTCTCATTTCACAAGTCAAGTATAAACTTTGGCCATAAACAAATTTTAATGGAGCAATTATAAGCGTCTAAAAATGCCGCGCACAAAATATATAACTATGAAAAAAAACTAAACAAAAGGCAACTCGCAACTTTTCATAACGAAAGGGCAAACTAAGAATATTTGCTATTTTTTGCGCACACTATGACGATGTTTGTTCGCAACAAAATGCAAATGTGTAACACTTGGAGACACGAACAGGTTTAGGCTGAGCACGAATACGAATAATATGAAGACGATGACGCACGTCAGGATGGAAAAGCTGTTAAACGTCAGGGAAAGCGGCTAAAAGCATGCACTGGCATTTGCCAGGTCGGTTTAGACCCAAACCCTTAACACCCGCAGACTTCATTGATATGCAGTGTGGGCGGGGTGGGAGAGGAGTTGAGAGAAGAGGGAGAGATCAGGAGTTGCTTGCCGCCTTTCATGCTTATCGACAAAATCAGCAGCGGCGATGAAATATCTTCATAAAACATTTCCCCCGTCGATGGGGGCAAATGACGAGTTATTCAACGGCCCTGTGAATAGGCGGCTGACTCACACATTTAACCCCTTGTTGCCTGCATTAAAATCCCTGGCCCAAACCCAGACTTTTGTCTGCGTTTACGTTTACGACTTTTTTTGTATGTCCTTTGTTTACACTAGCTTTTTTTACTCTGGTTTTATTTTTTCTTTCAGTTTTTGTTTGTTTTGCTAGCCTATTTCTATGGCGGATGGGCGGGGGCCACGCCTTCTCTGCTCGCTTGGCAATCTATGAAAAAAGTTGTCAGTGCGTTTACTCTTAGTCGGCAGACAATAAAACTGTTGAAGTGATTAAAAATTGTCGTAGTCTGCCGCTTCCCTACCTCCCTCCCTCTATTCCACTTGGTGGGTCGTGCACTTTTTATAGCATACTTTTGTGCATTTTTTGTGATTGCCAAACGGGCCGGAATTCGTTTCTGCCTGAGTCGAGTCTTAGTCTCAGTGCTGGTTACAAACAAACAAACAAAAAAAAAAAAACAAGAATCCATTGAAAATCGATCAAGTCGATGGCGCGTTAATGGATTTCTGGGCTAGACAAAAGTTTATTGAACCGCTTGAGAACAACGACAACAACGTTGTCGACAATAGCTTTTAGTTGTCGAGAGGATAGTGTGATTAAATTTGTCTAGAACGGTCAGTTGGCAAAAGGAGACTTGATGGGAAATGTGTAGAAGATTGAAGCGCCACTCACCAATGGTCTCCTCTTTGCCTTTGCCTTTCGCTTTTCATACTTGGGGACCACGCCCACCACGCCTACAACTCGATATAAGAACACGCCACCACAAGGGTAAAAATCTTAGACTAATCGTTTTTTGATTTCTTACCTAACCACAAAGGCTTTACCCACCTTGTCTTGGCCCTGTGTCAAGCCACGACTAAAGGCAGGAAACGTGCACAGGAAAAGGGTTTCACAGCACGCGCCCAGTCACGGTCTTAGTCTCAGTCTCAGATCCATCCCCCCTTTCCCCAACGACCTATTTCTTGTTGCCATCTCGATAGAGAGCGTAATAAACGCCTATCTGGAGCCACGCGTTGGCCAAGAAACAGAAACAGGCAGCGACAACGGCCTTTGACCCAACGGCCAACCGCTTGCCGTACCGGACCCTTTTTTCCTAAAAGTGTTTTGCTCTGCGGCTGTTTTTTTGCATTTGTAGCTCTGAATAATGTCGTTTTAATTACCGCAACACTTTGAAGGCCGTCGTCGACTTTGTCGCCTGCCAAGAAGGAATCACAATCAGCGGCAATCGTTGGCCACAATAAAGGGCGAATAATATATATCACAAAAAAATAAATATAATTTTAATTAAATTCGAAAAAAAAAAAAAATTCTAATTACTTTTATATGTATGTTGTGTGTGATGAAATGTAAATTAATTGAAATTGAGATTACTTAAAGCCAAGCATGGAAAATGTTGGGAGACAGTGTAGGTTAGATTGATATGCTTGAAGATTTATTACCTCAAATGCCGAGCTTTTAGTGCTCGTTGCTAATTTTTAAGTCACTTTTCCACCTTTTCCATTTTCACTTGGTCTCCTTCGTGTTCCGTTTAGTCCTGTTCTCTATCTTCTTTGTTGCCTTGACTGAGTTTAATTATAAAAACGCAGTTTCCGCTGGTTACCTTTTTTTATGGGTTTCTCCTGCTCTTCACCTTCCTCCAGCCGCAATCCAATCATCCAATCAGCCGCTAAGCTCTGAGCCTACCTTGCGTTGATTAAAGGCCAATATATTTTTTGTTTTTTTTTTTTCTTTTTGCTTTTTCCACCGCCCAAAAGTATGCCACATAGAATGCGTATCCGCTTAGGCAGCCTTCGCTAATTGACGGCCAAGGAGGGGAGAGAGTTTCGTAATTGAATTGAATTGATTTAGTGGATTTTCGTGAGTGCTGTCTTCTTAGCAGCTGAAGTGCCTGCTGTCTAGCTACGGCACAGGTAACGGTACAGTTACAGTTACAGGTGTTAACGGCGCAGACGTGACGCTAATGAATTTCAAGTTGGAGCAAAAAGAGGGTGGTAAGAACCACAACCACCAACCACCATTTTGAAATCACAGCGTACACACACACACACACACACACACAATCGCCAAAAGCAATTACATTTTCCTACATTTATTGTCGGCATTTTCATGATTTTCAATCAATTTTCTCCGCTGGCAGCAGATTATCACAATTAATTAATCGGTCGTCAGGCAAAACGACATCACAAAATGCATTGGCAAGCATTAGGAAATGCATTGAAATGCATTCGACAATTAGCAAAGCCGCAGTATAACAGTTTGTATAACAGTCAGCCAGCGCATTTCGTCATTTTTATTGCATAACAAAAATTGTCAAAATTGTCAGTCAGGGGGAAATGCACAGCCCATGGATTGATCCCAATCCCCCCGACGTACTCCCCCCCACTTGATATCATTGCAAAATTTCATTTCCGCACAGGACTGACAGGTAATGTGCATACCTCCCCCTTCCACCGTTCTTCACCCCTTCCCTGTTGATGTCGCTGTTTTTGACAATTTTCATGTTTCAATATTTCATTATATGCAGCAAGCGAATCCTTTGTTGCTGTCCCTCATGTTGTTGTTGCTGCTACAAAATTATTTATGCATAATGCTGGCAAAGTGGGCGTTGTGGGCATGGCAATAGATGGGGAGTGTTTAATGCTCTCATATCCGGAAATAGGCATCCCCTTCACATCTATGGTATACGCGGTGTGGTCTTTGGTTAGGCAATGTCATTTACGATTGGCAACTGCTCACTTTTGATCGATTATGTTGAAGAGTTGGGCCAAAAAAGGTTAGCCAGTGCTGTAAAATCGAGCAGAGTTTTCAATGTCAACACGTTGGGGAGAAATTGATTGGGCGAAGTTGGAAGAGAAACTATTCTGCCAGCCCGCATCATTAAATACATAGATTCGCACCCAATTCAATGACATATTCAGTTTCAACACACACCTCCAGTCAATGTCAATTGATGGAATATGTCAACCCTATCCGCATCTCTCTCTCTTTCATTCTCTCTTTGTCTCTGTCTTTAATTTAAATCCTATCCCGGCCAATCTAGCCAATCTATTCAAGTCCGTCTACAAATGGACAAACCCAGAAATGAAATAACAACAAAACAAATACAAGAAAGAAGCGGAGAATGAGAGTGAGAAATGGGACGTGGCAACAGTGCGTTAATGACAAAATAAAACGAAATCCAAACATAAATTACGCGCTTATCAATTTCATTTATCTTTCGGACTCCACTTGGCCTCTCGTTTCTAGCGTTTCTAGCGTCTCGCTTTTATTTTGATGGTTTTGTAATTGAGTAATAAACTTTGGTATCGTTTCGTTTCGTTTCGTATCGTTTTTGCGTTTTGCCAAAGTTGGCCAACCAATCGAATTGGAGGCTAAAATAAATTTCAAAGTTTCTTTTCGCCTTGGCTTCCTTCGGAGACCATAATGAGGCTGGCCAATTGCCTTGATAAGGAGTGGAGTGTAGTCCAGTTCCATTACTAGCTCACTTGCTGCTCGAAGGACATTTATTGTTTTCGACGCCTTCGATAAGTGGCCATGAAATGGGCCATTATCAAAAGTGATCAAAAGTGTAATTCTCCGTTGGCTTTTTAATGAGTCTCCGATTGTAAATGTGGAGATGTGTGTCCTGTCATGACAGTCCGTACATGACAACTAACCCCCCGAGAGCTGCACCCCAGTTGAAAGTTTATGGCCAATCAGTCAACGAGTCATGCAACTTGAAAGTCGACGAATATCAACCCTGGGTTAGACCCCAGACTTCAGATCTCAGCCCACTTTCGAGTCATGTGAGTGCAGATCTCCGTGAACTGAGCAATTTATTTCAATTAAATTTAAACAGCAAATAAATCTTCAAAACATATGACAAAACCTCTTAAAGCTTATCAGAGAACTCAGCCTGCTCCGGAAATTGACGTCTATCCGTGTGCAAATCAAAATTGTCGGTCATTGTCGCACTGCGCACAGTGCCTAAAATGACACACAATAAATTTTTATTTGCCACTTTATTAAATTTTATTTCACCCGAACGGCAACTCCAATAGTCCGGATAGTCCGGGCTATTCACGAGACTATCAACTACACTACATGTATCCAACAGAGCAAAGGAGCCACCCGAGGACCGTCTGCCATTTGTCAGCCATTGGCATTGGCATTGGCAGTGGATGTGGATGTGGCATTGGCCATATAACACAATCCCCATCTCCCACCCTTCTTCTCCTTCTCCTGCTAGGCTGTGTCTGCCAGTGTGATAACTACGGAATGAAACTGCGCTTCTTCGCCAGCGCTCAATGGGGGCAGTTTGTCGAACTGACTGTCGGACTGGCGGGTTTCATTTGGCCTTTGGCAAAAGCGTTCGTCGTCTGACGACTGCCGCGTAAAAAGGCAAATTCATCAATTACTTAATATAATTACTTTTGGCTTTCGGATTATGCATATACACCAACATCCTCTTACGCACCCATACACATGCACTCACACTCTCACACTCTTCCAGTCACTCGGGGAGTGACAGAAAGTGCGCTGTGTGCGGCGGCATAGCCAACATTAATACTTAATATAATAAATTGTAGCCAGTCGGCAATGGCATCCACAGTCGCAGACCCTCCTAGCCACACCCCCTTCTTCGCCTTTGTGCCCCCGTTCGCGTTGTGCATATTTTTCAGCGCAGCAGCCACAAAAACAGAAACCAAAGCGAATGTTCCGTTGGGTTCTGTCTGACTTCGTTTGCCCTGCACGGTTTGACTTGTCCGGCAGCCAGGCCAGGCCAGGCCAGGACTGCAACTCCATACACGCAATTACCAGTAGCTCTGATGAAATTAACAGACTCCCGCACCAAGAGCAGAGCACGAGGGGAACACTCACTCAGTTGGGGCGGTTATTGCGCAGCCTATTTGCCATTTTAATGGCTTTTAAAGTGCAACTCGAACGCGGCAACGGGGAGAGAACAATCTAACAACAATCTAATCAGAATGTGAATCGCTCACAAATTTAATAATATTTATTTATGCCGACACTTTCTCCTTCCAATGTGCCCTTTATTGGCCACAAATGTCGTAAACTCCGACCTGGTCGAGGCGTAAATTTATGAGCAAATAAATTGTCATAGTTTTAACATTTTGTCAGTTCATAATTTTACATTAATTTATTAATTGGCAACGAGGCCCAGCAAAACCACAAATTAAAAATAATTATACCATCTTTTTTCACAATCGAAATATAATGATAAAAATGAATAGAAAAAGCAAACTAAATCGATCGAATGTGAATTTAATTCAATTTTCATTATTGTTGCTGCTATTGGGAAATACGCTCTAAAAATGGTGTAATTGCGTCAAAAATATTAATTTGATAAATTTCATAATGTCAAATCTAGCTGTTGTGTACATTTAATGGCCCAGTTGCATATAATTAAAACAATTAAATGTCATAAAAATTAAAGAGATAAAAAATAATGCATAATGATTCATTAATAATGGCACGTTTTAGGCCAAAACACATTATGATAAAAAAAAAAAACATTATGATAAAAAAACAAAAAAATAAAGCTTAATTGACAGCACAAAGTCAAATAAGCGATTTTCCGCATTTCCGCAATTGTTTAACAAACAGCTTAGCTTTCTCAGCTGTCGGATATTTGATTTTGAAAAATGTCAAAAATATTATTTTTTTTTACAAGTATTTTAAGCCATTTAGAAATATATAAAATAAAAGTATATTGCATAATAATTTATTGTTTATTGTTTTCGCTTAGCTTATTTATTTATCAAACATAATGGCAATTCAATTGTTAGTGGCGCTTAACGGGCCATTTCTATTGGCCAACGCTGTAATTATGCATAAATGAGACTGAAAAAGCGCCGCGCACTTTCCCAGCAGCAACAGCAGCAACAACAATGCGTGCAAACCAACAGAGTGCGGAGCGAATAAAATATGCAACGGAACGAGTACATGGTTCATTAAGTATGCGCCGTGTGGCCGGGCAAACAGACGAGCGCTCGAAAGTATGCAATTGAATTTAAATATTGCAAGTGCCTTCACAAATGCATATGCATATGCATATGCGTCTGTGTGGGTGTGTGGGTGTGTCTGTGTATCTGTGTGGGTGTGTGTGTGTGTGTGCAATGTAGTGGCACTTTAGTGGGCGCCATGTTTTCGTGGTCTTGTGTGCGTTAATTAACACAAACTTTATGACAAAATGGCTGCCCAACTTTAATGGCTGTTTTCGCCGACTGCCCTCGTTCCCTTCCCTTGCTTCCCACACTTAAGTAATGTGTATAAACATAATAAAATTATAAGTGGTTTGATTTTAATATAAATCACTTTATACGAGACAATAATTGACGCGTCGTGACGGCTGCCGTTTAATGATTAAATTCAAGCCCCAATCCGACTTGAACTCACCCCAAAAGATCCCCAACAATTGACAGCTATCATCTCACTGCCTTTCACCTCACCTCGACACGACCCGAATCGATTCGATTCCATTCGTTTTTTTATTGTTTTTACTGCCCATTATTCCATTTTTTTTTTAATAATTATGGTAATGAGCGTAGTTTGCCATCGAGTTGTCTGTTTGTCTGTTTGGTTTGTTGCTTTCGCTTGTTTGTTGTTTGTTTTATTCGTGTTTCTCTGCTGCTCTGACGTTTCGACAGTTTGAACGTAATTTGTTTGCTAAATGTGCTGGTCAGAGGCAATTAATTCAATTTACAAAACTGTAGAACAAGTTGCACTTAGCAGCTTTTTAATTACACTTTCAATTAATAGTTTATATTTGAGTTGCTCAGACTCAGTCAGTCTCAGAAACGGAACGGATCGCTATGAAAATGGGCTGGGGAAATGGAAAAGCCGCAAATGGCCTATTACAATGAGTGTACATTAATTTCAATTAATTGCGATAACGCTGACAATGTTTATTGACTATAAAATAAGCAGGCGACGCGACGCCAATGTTGGCACCAACCGCAATGTAAATGGCCAACAAAATAGCAAAAAAAAATTATGAAATTGATGATCAAAATCGACGGTTGCCGTAATTTAAATTAAACGCATTAAAATTATAATAAAAGTGCAACAACAAAAGAACGGGGAGGCAAACAGAAAAACAAAAAAACAACTGGACAAATAAACAACAATAATAATAATAATAAAAACAGCAAAATGGTTGCATAAAAAATGCAGTAAAGCAGAGCAAAAAAATAAAACAAATGCAATAAATATGGCAGCGCTTTACAGTTCATTAAATCGAAATCGAAAACAAAAGGCGACTGCCTGCATTTATTTTACCTGTTAAATTCAGCAGCAAGAACAGCAGCAACAATATGAGCAACAACAGCAACAACAAACACACAGGGAAGAAAACACTTTATTTAAATTCGTTATTACACACATGCCCGTACCATATACTATAATTATATGTATTTATTGGAGTGTATTTAATGCTGGCTTTATCGCAATTATTGCCATTAGTTTGACAAGCGATACCACAACAGAATTATGCAGCATTTCGAGCTAATTAAATTTAAAGAACGCAAATGCAAATGCAAAGCCACTTTGTACACTGCACTACAAACTTCATACGCAATTAAACGCGCACCAAAGTGTGCTATGAATTTTGTAGAAGCAACAGCGACATTTAACACTTGTATCGACACATACGAATACAGCACACGTAGCAAAGATCATGTCTCCCTATATCTCTATTTCTCTGTCGTCTCTCTTTCTCACACACACTGCATTTGTGTCGTTGAATCTGCTTTCAATGAATGTGCCACGGTTTAATTGGTCTAAAAATTGCACGTCAACGTACATAAATGTTTATTTGAAAAAGTTTATTAAACATTTGTGTTGCGCAGGCATCGCACGTACCTGCCACGCCCCCTAGATGCTCATGTGTGTGTGTTTGGGTGTGTGTGTGTACCCGAGTGTCCTCTGGTCGCTTTCGCCATTGGCGTTTTTTATTGCAAACTTTTTTACAGTTGCTTTTTGCCATTGCTTTCTGTTCCGCTTCATTCGTTTATTTTTTATTTCGCCTTTTATTTATTTTTTTTAATTTTTGTTATTGAAAAAGTTTTGAGTTTTGTTAAAATTATATGGTAAAGTTTTGCTTTGTAATTACATGCAGCAGCCACACACTAAAAATAAAATATACAAACTAGAAACAAAAATCAAAATAAAAGTGGAATTTTTCTGGCATTCAGGGAGAAGTCTAAACAGTCGCAATTGTCCGTCGGGTAATGAAAATGTCGTACCACTAAGCAAACAATACATAGAGGCGTCAAACAAGCATTTTTGTGATATCATATTTTTTGTATAGCGTGGAACCCCAGAGCGTTCGGCAAAAGCCGACCGCGTTTTTCTCTAAAGCGCAAAGCGCAGCTGAGAGAGCGCGCACACAAGCGACGGCATGCTCGATCACCCGTAGCAACATACCCTGTTTTAGATACAAACACTTTTTTCATTCTCTTTGCTTTGTATTGTTTATTAATTATTATATGCAGTATTATTAATAAAAAATCATATTTCTGTGGCATACAATTATTATACAATGAAAATAGCAAAGAAAATAAGAAAAAAAATTGTTTGTATTTGCGTATTTTTGTAACAGGGTATGTTCCCGCGGGTGATCGAGCCCGCATGTTTACATTTCACGCACACTAAGAAGCGTACGCATGTTCATACACACATACACATAGAAACGATAATGAGAGAGAGACTGAACATTTTTCGTGTGCGCTCTCTCTCAGCTGTGTTTGCGCTCTGGGGTCTCACTGCAAAAAGCGTTCGGCTTTTGCCGAACGCTCTGGGGTTCCACGCTATACAAAAAATATGATATCACAAAAATGCTTGTTTGACGCCTCTATGTATTGTTTGCTTAGTGGTCGTACATGCTGAATAGTCGCATGCTAGAAAATTTCAAGCACGTGCTCAAAACTCAGAACTCAGAGCAATTTCCACGTGTCCAATTCTGCGCGAAAATGTCATTGGTAAAACTCGGCAACTCTTCGTCCTTTAGTAATAACAAGATTTTAATTAAACGTAACTAAAAATAATATTTAGCCATGACAAACAATCAAAATACATAAACTAAACTTTAGTCCTACACTGTTAAGCCCGGCATTAAGCGGCTAACGGTAAACAGACCTGTCTCTGAGCTAAACACTAACTTGGCAAACAAAGGCGGTAACGGACCTCGCTGATGCTGAAAACTTATTTATGCGTCATTCTTTGTCTCAGCTAGAGAGAACGAGAGGGAAATGGGGAGAAGGGAGCTGTAAAACTGTTATCAAATAATTTATGCGTCTCACCTGCAACAACAAATTAAGTTTTGTTTTTGCCCAAAACAGCACCTGAAAGGGGCAAAGCAATAGAGAAGGCGGCGAGTAATCCACGTGCCTGCTTCCACTTTTAACTCATTAACTGTGAGAAAAGTGCTCCCAGCTATCCCCCTGTTACCCTGTTACCCAGTTACCCTGTTGGCCATTAAAAGACTTATTTTCACACTTGCATAAACTCATTTAGTGCGAGAGCAAACTGAAAATTGTCTGCACAAAAGGTAAACATCCCCTCACGGCAATCTCAGCCCGCAGAGAACTTGCCACCTTATCACACGGCACGTTGGCCACGTCGGCGGCGAGCGAGCGCATCGTGACATAAAATTAATGCCCAACCGACAATTTTAATCGGCAACAATTTTTGTCTTGAGTTATAGCTCCAAACGAACGAAGGAACGAACGAACGAGCACCCAACCCAATCCGAGACGCACCCTCAGACGAGGTCGCACAAACTTTGCTGCAAAGATTTCAAAGTTTTTCGGCAGGAGAGCGGGGTCGAGAGACATGTAAACATACAGACAAATAGACATACAGATGGATGCAAAGATCCAGGCAGTCAGCCAACCGGATGCGTATATTTAAAACTTATTAAATTGCTATAATTTATACGACTTATCTTGTGGGCGGTGGCAGTGTATTCTGCGTCTCCATCTCCACCTCAAACTCCTTCTCTGTCTTTGTCTTTGTCTGCCTCGAGGGTTGCTTGGGACTCGTAAAAAGCATGCCGGGAAAAAAATCACGTTGCATAGCTACAGGCGCGTTACACGGGCCCGGCATGAACCTGCGACAGTTCCGAGTTCCGAGGCAATGGCAATTAATTTACATGCAAATCGTGCCGAAAGTTTTTCCTCCACTCAGCTCCAGTAACAAAGCCAATGTCTGCTGGAGCCTTAAAGCATGCTACGCTTGCTCTGTCGCTTAAAGGCTAACCCGGCCAGAACTCTCAGTCTCCCCGCTCTCACACACTTGATTAGTGCTCAAGATGGGCCGCCCGTTGTTTACCGCCTGCTTGAAACAATATGCCGAGCAAGGATGGAGTCGGAGCAGGAGGACGAGCAGCAGGACGAGGAGCAAGGACAACAACGACCCTTTTGGGATCGCGACTCACGTGCGTCGATGTCGACAGGTTGCCGCATCGTTAGAAAACCCAAGCTTTTTATTCTCCTGTCTGTTGTTGTTGTCTGTGCCGGCCTAACAAATTGCAACATTTTTTTCGTTTTCTGTATTGTTGTTGATTTATTGTACAACAACAATAAGAGGCAACGCGAAATGAGCGCACATTAAACATTTAGTAATGAGTTTAAAGTTTTAAATGGAATTTTTGATTATACGCGAGCAACGAGGTTGCTTTTACTTTACTTACTCGGAAGAGGGGAGATGGAAGAAGGCAGCCTATCGCAATTTGCTGGCCACTTAAGTCGACGTAATTACAAGAGAGTGATTATTGGGCTTAGTGCGGGGCCTAGCATGGATTCATACTTAGGGCTCGAGGATAAATGTATGCATGTGTGTATGTATTGTAGTTATATCTTTGCAAAGGTTCGCCAAAGGGAAGGGATTGTAAGTTTTCTTTCCCAACTGGGATATCTGCCCTTGATAGCTTCAACTACTTTGTAGTGCTGCAGCTGCTCCAGGTTTAATTTTGTCAATCTATAATATCATAAGCCCCTGCCAAGCCCTTTTATGACAGCTTTTGCTCAACCTCAACCCCTTTTCAATTCCATTTCCATTCAGGCTCCCATTCCCATTGCCACCACACTTGAGGCAAATCTCTTGAAATCCAAACACTTTGTAGATGCGTGTGTCTGTAATCTGCAGTCTTGCTTTCATTTTCAATTTTCAGCACACAAAACGCGACCATTAAACGCTTTAAAATCAACATCAACTTCTTCACGTCGACAGGGGCAATAAAGTCGACCCAAAAATTGCTTCCTTTGCACATAAAATCCAACAACATGGCGAGCCCAAAATCGTTCTACATGCCTAAATTCCTTAACAGAGAAGCACACACACACACTCACACACACTCTAAGCACACAATTGCTGAGCTTTGCACACAAACGCAGCAAAAGTAAACGAAACACTTTAACATCCGCCCCGCTTTTCCCCCCTTCCCTCCCCTCCCCACTCAGTCATCGCCTTTCTCTTCGCGCTCTGCCCACTTAATACTTAAATGCAAACGTGTAAATTATGTGATTTTTCCCCGGCGGCCATGTTTGTTTGCAAACTCCATTACCAACATGGCGGGAGCTTCCTTCGGCCTCCTCCCTGCCTTTGCCCCCTGCCCCCATCGTCTCTCTCGCTAGTCACCTGTTTGTTTCGAGAAATCGTCGCACTCTACCATTAAAAACCAACAAAAAGGTAAAAAAAAAAAAAGCAAAAAAATAAAAGAGAAAGAAACCAAACCGAACCAAGTACCGAATACCCCTTTATGTGTTTTTCATGTACTTTTATTTGATTGTCGCACGCTTCGGCGCCTGCCAGGGGGAAACAGCAAAGTGGGGGAATAGGAGCTTGAATTTATAGCTCTGTTTTAGTGCTTAAAATATTAGCAAATGTTCATTAACGACTATGCAAATTGTCGTTAGTCAGGCTCACTTAGAGACCGCCCAGCAATTACTCAAAAGTACTTAGCACACAATTGACGAACGGAAAAAGCAGGCAAAGGTCTTAACTGCCCAGCGAGAGGCCACAGTGCGTTCCATTAGGATGAATCCCCAGTCGCCTCTCTGATCTGAGAGTGAGCAGGTTCCCTCGACGAATTTGTTGTTAATTCCCCTGGAAAATAAAACATTTTCCATGCCATATGCACAAACTGTGGCAAGACTAAGAAGAGGAACAGGAACAGGAAGCTTGTGCTGTCTGGGCCAAAGTGTTTATTGGACTACAACAACACCTTGACAAGTGGCGCACACATAAAATATAAATTTGTAATTTTAATATTATTAAAAATGTTAAATTACATGCAGCATAAATCTCATTTGGACTTGTGGATGGCTTAGGGGAGAGCTAAGCCTGCGTCAGCTTGCGGCCCAGGGGTTGAGACATGTACACACCCATATACACTCGCATGCTGATACACACACACACACACACAGAGAGCTGTGCACATTATACAATAACCATTACAGCCAGCTGCGTCTGCCACACTATTTTTATTGTTTTTGTTGTCACGCCCCCTTTGTGTGTTGTTCTAATTTAAGCGATTTGCTTTGGGTTCATAAAACAGCCGCAGGCTTAACGACCCCAACGTCAGCCTGTCCAGTCATGTCTGTCCTTGTCATGTCCTGTCCTTTCCTGTCAATTTTTGCATAAAATGTCATTGCAATAAAAATAATAGATAAATGTAAAGATTACAGATTTAGCCGACCAAAATCAGAAGCATTTTTATCCCTAACATGCAGATATCAAATGCTGTACATGTTTTAAAATTTATTTGGCATTGAATGGATTAAATGCAATTAAGCATTCAAATTAATTTAAATACACGATCATAAGTACATAAACTAATAATGAATTATTAAAGTATCCTTGTGTAAAACTGCGTACGATAGAAATTGATGAATTACGAGAATTTCACGCCCATGATCAGTAAATCGCATATGTAATTCGGATTCCAGTTGAACTTCTTATTCGCTTTATAGCATACTTTGGTGCGCTGGCCATTTCTTTAATGAGGCAGCTGGGGAAAGGACTTTCACCCCGAAAGCTATCAGCTATCAGTGTCCTGTTTTTTAAAAGCACCCAAAGCCCATTAACTTGTGTGAATTTATATCAACGATTGCCAGCTCCGACTTCCGACTACCGGCAACCGACTGCTATTATGCGTTCGTTAATTATTCAAACACACACACACACATATATATATACATTAGAGTGGGTCAATTTGTATGGACCAAAAAAATGCACCAAGCGGTTGTCAAAATCGTAATCTACGACGAATTCTAAGAAGATTTGCCCAAGAAACCATAGGTCTAAAATCATTTTCGAGCTTCCGATTTTTAGCGAGAAACTTTTTGTATCT
>JBAMBJ010002510.1:0-75517 GCA_037043495.1 Drosophila recens
TAACGGGCCGCTTGTCGGATACGTTATTTATTTATTTATATTCTTTTCTCTTTTTGTTAGTATGTAATTTTTTTCGGTTAAAATTAGGTATTTTTGCGTTCAGCCCCAAAGTAGGCAACATTTATTAACTTAGGGTATGCAATGGTATTGCTACTGGCCGAAAGCTTTGCCATGAGCAATTTATCCGAATTAATTTGTTAAATTCTTTATTTATTGTTATATTTTAATGTTATTTAATTTTTGTATGAATGTTCCATGTTTGTAGTGTGTTGTATCTATTTATTGTCGTGTTAGTGTGACACCGCCAACAAAATATTATTAGCGCCATCTATTGGTCGTTAGAGGTTAGGCACGCTAAAAATAAAATGACCTAAAAAAAACACAATCCGACCAGCTGATTTTGGCAACTTGTCAGAAAAGGAAAAGGAAAAGGAGAACGAGAATATGAGTCTGTTTCCGGAAAAAAAGGCAAGATCATTTTTATTTTTGCACCGCGTGGCAGCCACAAGTCAAGTGGCTTGAAAGTTAAAATTAATGAGAAAATTAATAAATTAATTCATTAATTAAAGTCAAGTGCAGTGAAAAATAAATTTTTGAATAAATAACGCTCCACCACGGTCTGAATAAAAATACCTGTGAGTATAACTTTTATATGGCAGTTAGATAGAAAGTGAAATTCTTTCCATACTTAGTGGCGCTGCCAAAATTGTGGATACTCCAGGAGAGTCAAATGCCGAAACCCTCGAAACGTGCCAGATCAAAAATAGGTGATTATGGTATATGCAGTTTATTTGTGAATAGTTAGCAAACAATTTTTTTTCCTTTTTAAATAGAAAAAGATTTGGCACTATGTGCTAATTTGGAAATCTAAATCCACCTAAGAATTTCGCCAGCTGCCTACGATATAGGCTACATAAAGTGCTTGTTCTTGGAAGGAGCAACGACCTCGGCAGCCGGAGCTTTTAGTTTTGCTCGGATGACGTAGATCCAAGTCCCGCTATGTCCAGCAATAACTAAGCTGCCTTGGGCTACGCTAACGCCGCCTCAGCTGTTTGCTTTGTTTGCTTCGTTGGAGTGTGTCTCTTCGATTATATGTTTTGTGAATGTTTTTGTGTTGTATTTGAATGTTAAATTACTATTTTTAAATTGGCCTTCAGCCGTTTCTATTACCCGTTTGGGGTTGAATTCTATTTGTCGTAAATTGTTTGCAAGTGCGAGTCAAATATACATATAATATTAAATTAAAGTCAAGTTAAACAAGCTGACCGCACTTAAGAATAATGAAATTAACGTTACCATTTAAAAATTAATAATTTTTCGCAAAGGGCATAATTATGCATGCATGCAAGCAAAGCTTGCAATAATACATTTTTTTCCTAACAGCTAACTTATTACACACACACACACTCTGCACAACGAAAGATCTTTCGACGTGGGAATGACATGTAAGTGATGCTACAACTTTTATTTACAAGCGGTAATTTTTGCGAAGAGCTTTTTCCGAGCTTGAACTTTGGCCAAGCTTAGCTTTGCATGCCGGCTTAAGCCCGCGTAAAAGTATGCCTTAATCAGAAAGAGAAACCTAAACCTAAAATTACTTATGTCACGTTAATTCATTTATTCTTTATATTCACCTTGGGCTATCCTGCTCTATATTTATCAAATATCGCATATTTAGACTAAGTGGAATACCAAGCGATAGCTGAACTTGGATGTATATATTTTAGAATTATATATAATCTTTAAACTTTAATTTACATATATATTTATTCAAACCCGCAACTTGTGAGTCTCGAGAGATGTGTTATAGTACCTTGTTATAAATAAACTATGTCCGTTAATATGAATATGTGCTAAGTGTTGAAATTGTTTGGAACCATGCAGCGCTCGAACATGAAGAGGTAGTAGACTAAAGCCTACTTTTAGGGATCCCCTATTAATAACGTTGGCCATGTGGGATCTTGGTAGGGAGGGCGTTTCGCACCTAAAGTGTGCAAACAAAGAAAGTAGTGCGTTTTTTTGTTTCACATCCCCTTTGTTTTCTTTCTTTTCTTAATTATTACAGCATCTTTCCCGGTTCTTTCCCTATTCCAATGTATCCCCCTTTTCTTTAAAAATGTACGCGAGATTTTTAATTATTTAATAATAACAAACGGAAGCAAACTGATTTTTCGGTACCCCCAAAAGCCCACACCCATTTTCCGACCAGAATGCGGCCGCAGAGCGCTCGCGTACCCGATCGCAAATCAGACGCCCATCAGCTTCCTCAACGATTCTCGTTATTCGTTACAGATATAATTATTATTATATTAATTTGGCGCCCAACCTAAGGGCCTATGTTTTTGTTTAGCCTACTAAAATCTTGGTGTTAAAACATTTAGGTCCAAAATCAAGGTCATGGCAGCGACACTTAGAAAAATACGGCTCACACAAATTAGTATGACGCAAGCAATACCTGACCCTGATTTAAAATAAAAAAATACAAAGTCAAAACACCTTTGAGCAGAAAACGCTCAGGACTTGAATATCCTCCAAGTTCCTTATTCCTTATCCCATCCTTAATTCATTTTGTCCTAGTGTTGTATACTGAAATGCTGGAAACTTATTTGTTGCTAGACAACTTTAAGCCGCATCGCAAAAGTATGCAACACAATATGATTTTGTGAGTATCGCTGGAACAATACTAGCTTTGATATAGCTGTATTGCCGCTTACTATGATGCAAATTCATTTCCTTTCTAGTGAGTAAATACAATTTGAGTGAGTCGGTTGGAAAAGAGTTGTTGATAATTGAGTCGCAGCTTGCCACTGATCAAAGCCTCAATTGTATTTGCCCCCTAAGGTATGCTGTATATCTTCTGGCATATTGCACTTTGTTTGTTTTTGGTTGACGCTGGAATAAAACTAAATCTTTAGTCGCCGCTCAACTGGAATCAGGTTTAGCCAATGACCTCTAATTCTTTAAATTATTATCTCAGGTATATAGACCAATACTGCAGATTATTGCCAGTAGCATATGGCACCCTTTGGTGGTCCGTTTCTCTGTGCCATGTCCTGCGTAGGAACAATGTTTGCGTGAAGTTTTTGTCTATGTATTTATGAATAATTATATTTCCTCTTTATATATCTATTCTTTTATTTCCGGAGTTTTACAGTGAACATGCATGGGCGTGATCTTTGCGTGGGCACGCGTGTAGTTTTGCTGCATAACGACCGAAACTATCCGATTTTTTTTCCTGTTTTAGATAGTCGCGGAAACGGTGCTAGCTTCACAATAGCTGTGCTGCCGCTCGATTTAAATGCAGGTCAATGGAATCCCTTTACTTTTTTATTTTTTTTCTGTGATACACAAATAAGAACGGTCTCTTATTCTTACTTGTGAGAGCGTTGCATGGTTTCCAATATTTCTGAAATTTTGTTTATTATCGTTTTGGTTTTGCTGTTTATGAATATTGTTTTGTTTGATATATTTTTTTTGGTATTTATATTTTTTGTGTAATAGAGAATTAGCATATGATTATTTTCACTCATTAAGCCTTGTTGCTTTATTACATATATCTATTTATTTACTTATTTGAGTTGCTATATTGCATATATTAATTTATTTATTTATTTGGGTTGTTATATTATATATATCTATTTATTTATTTATATTTGTTATTGCTAGACTTAGAAAGGATTTATAATGGGTCTTGATAGAAGTGGAGATAGTGCTTATCATAGACAGTTTTCTGAAACTATTTGCTGCGTCTGTACCCAAGAAGTGGAATATCCAGCTCAGTTGCTTACCACTAGCTGCAACCACTTCTTTCACCACTCTTGCTTTAATACTAGACCAGGAAACAGGAAAGTTTGTCCGGTCTGTAAAACGGCGTTGAGTAAATCTACCCTCAATTTGGCCGAGGAAATAGCAGCAGCCCAAGCTTCCGGATCGCAGTCAGGATCCTCAACTATGACTAGATCAAAGTCGAAAGCTGCAAGTGCAGGACCTAGTCAGAGAGCAGAGCCCGAGGTAGAACGGCAAGCAGCGCAGCTTTCTACTCAGCAGGAAGTGTCGATCCCACAAAATGCTCTGCAACAATCAATCGCGGAGGCAGTGGCAGCCGCTGTTGCACAACATACACAAATGTTGACTAAGGCGATCGAAGAAGGCTTTAGGAAATTGTCAGAGCAAAATAATCCTCCGGTGCCACCCAGCGCTCAGGTACATTTACAATCCTTTGAGCAATTTATTGGGAGACCAAATAGGGAAGAGCAAGAGGCAATTTTAAATGCAGGAGCAAGCCCACCTAGCTTCAACAATAGCAATGTCGTAGCTGATATTGGCAACATTCGACCCGACCGATTAAGTCAAATTATCTCAAACTGGAAAATAAGATTCTCAGGAAACTCGTCCATGGCAATTGATGACTTTATATATAGAATCGAAGCCCTTACTTTTCAAACATTGAATGGCAATTTTGAGTTGTTGTCTCGTAATGCGAGCAACTTATTCGAAGGCAGTGCGAGTGAATGGTATTGGAGATACCACAAAAGTGTAACTCACATCCGCTGGCCAGATCTATGTTTGGCTTTAAGGGCGCGCTTCAAGGACGGGCGAACAGATCTAGAAATCAGGACAGCCATGTCGCAAAGAAAGCAGAAACCAAATGAATCTTTTGACAGCTTTTATGAGGCTATTGCTGCCTTAGCAGACAGACTAGTTCAGCCAATGTCCGAGCAAGGGATTTTAGAAGTCGTTAGGGCAAATTTGCTGACTGAAATTCAGCACGAAATCCTACACGTGCCCATACATAGTTTGGAGCAATTGCGTCTCATTGTGCGCACACGTGAGAGATTTATACAAGGCATAGCAAAACCAGCTCCATCAGTGCAACGTCCTGTATTTCGGCGGCAAGTGAACGAAGTGGCAATGCAATGCGAGCCTGTTGAAGAAGTAGAAGATGAGTTTGAGGTAGATGCAATGACCCTGTCTTGTTGGAATTGCGGCAGTCAAGGTCACAGATACCAGGATTGTGTATCTGAGCGCAAAGTCTTTTGCTATGGATGTGGCAAGAAAGATACCTATAAACCATCGTGCCGAAAGTGTAGCGGTTCAAAAAACGAGTTGACTCGTGCACCAGCCAACAGTGCACGAAAGCTAGTTTCGCGAGCCACCAACACAGATTAGCGACTTTAGTATCTACTGCTCAGCAGACTCAAGATAACCAACCAGACTTAACCCAAATTCCCCCTGATCTTTCGAATGAACTTGAGCCCCAACATCTTAGTTCACCATTGATGCAATCTAGAAGCAGTAGGCGTAGAGTGGAATTTAGGCAAAAGTGTCAAGAGATACGACGGGCAATATTGTCATCGGTTGTTGATAAAGTCAATGATCTTCGCCCTTATGCTAATATAACACTGCTTGGCAGAGAAATCAGCGGACTTATGGACACTGGTGCGTCTATAAGTTGCATTGGTGGAAAATTCGCCCAAGAACTAATAGACAACAATGTAGATTATAAGCCATTAAAAGCTTTCGTACGCACAGCAGATGGCAAAGGCCAAAATATATTAGGCGTAATTAAAACTACTGTTAAGTTTAGAGGCATGTCCAAAAATATTTCATTTTATTTAGTACCTAGTTTAGCGCAATCTTTATATTTAGGTATAGATTTCTGGAGAAGCTTTGAGTTACTACCCTTATTTCTACTAAATAAAGAACACTCGTCTTCGGTATCGAGCATAGAATTTAACGATCCACTACAAATTCTGTTAACCGAACAGCAGAAGCAGGAATTAAATGAAGCGGTGAAAATGTTTCCTTCATTTGCTGAAAAGGGATTGGGCAAAACAGGTTGGATATCCCATGATATTGAGGTTACAGAGACAAATCCGATAAAACAACGCCATTATGCAGTGTCGCCTGCAGTGGAAAAATTAATGTACCAAGAATTAGACCGTATGTTAGCTCTCGGCGTTATCGAAGAATCAAACAGTCCATGGAGTTCCCCTGTAGTGCTAGTTCAGAAACCTGGAAAAGTCCGATTATGTATCGATTGTAGAAAAGTCAATAACGTAACGATAAAGAATGCATATCCAATGCCGCTGATAGATGGGATTTTGAGTAGACTGCCAAAAGCAAAATTCATCACGAGCATTGATTTAAAAGATGCGTATTGGCAAATCCCTCTCACGGAAAGAGCTAGAGAAAAGACTGCTTTTACGGTGCCGGGAAGGCCTCTTTACCAGTTCACGGTGATGCCCTTTGGTCTGTCAAACGCACCGCAGACAATGTCCAAGCTTATGGACAAGGTGATACCTCCAACTCTCCGAAATGAGATATTTATCTATTTGGACGATTTGTTGGTTATCTCCGAGTCGTTCGAGAAGCACATTATAGTCTTAAAATCTTTAGCAGAACGACTGTCACAAGCTGGACTCACGATCAATGTCGAAAAAAGCAAGTTTTGCCTAAAGGAGGTTAAATATCTAGGACATGTCATAGGTTATGGGACAATACAAACAGATCCTGATAAGGTAGCAGCTATCCGCGAATTCCCAGTACCACAATCTATTAAGCAAGTTCGCAGATTTTTGGGGACTACAGGCTGGTACCACAAATTCATTAAAAACTATGCTGGCATTGCTGCAGCTATATCTGACACGCTGAAGAATCGGAAAAAATTCGTGTGGACAGAAGAAGCGCAAAAGTCCTTTGAAAATCTAAAGGATCAGTTATGCAATGCTCCTGTGCTACACAGCCCTAACTTTTCAATTCCTTTCGCCATTCATTGCGATGCAAGCCATACCGGTGTAGGAGGCGTGCTTATGCAAACGGACAGCGAAGGTAATGATGTGCCCATAGCATTTATGTCTCGAAAACTAAATAGCTGTCAAAGAAACTATTCAGTTACAGAGAAGGAATGCTTGGCGGCCATAATGTGCGTTAAAAAGTTCAGAGCGTATGTAGAGGGTCATGAGTTTTCTATTCACACAGACCATGCCTCTTTAAAATGGTTAATGTCGCAAACTGACTTGAGTTCGAGATTGGCCAGATGGGCCCTAAAACTGCAGGGATTTTCATTTAAAATATTTCATCGAAAAGGGAGTCAAAATGTCGTTCCCGATGCTTTGTCTCGTGTGCATACTGAAGATTTGTCAGAACTCAGCAAGAATATTTTAATGGACCTAAATTCTGCGCATTTCAAGTCCAGTGAATATGAAAAACTTAAAGACTCGATTATTGCCAATCAAACGCAGACACCCGACTTGAAAGTAATCGACAATTACATTTATCGTCGCGCTGAGCATGCTGCAGGAGAACAATTTGCAGATGACGTATGCTGGAAACTATGGGTACCAAAAGATCTCGTCCCAGAAATTTTAAAACTGTCCCACGAAGATCCTTTGGCCTCACATAGTGGAATTAACAAGACGCTAGAGAAGATCCGTCGATACTATTACTGGCCGAATTTGGCTAGCGACGTCAAAGCCTTTATAAATAGTTGCGCCATTTGTAAATGTAGCAAGCACCCAAATCGTGTCCTTCGACCACCGTTAAGCGCATCCACAGAAACCAGCCGAGTCTTTCAGAAACTGTATGTTGATTTCTTAGGCCCGTATCCGCGAAGTAAATCAGGAAACATAGGCATTTTCATCGTTTTAGACCACCTTTCGAAATATCCTTTCTTAAAGCCAGTAAAGAAATTCACAGCTGACGCTATCATCGGGTTCTTAGAACAGGATATTTTTCATAGTTTCGGTGTGCCTGAAGTGGTAATATCAGACAATGGTGTGCAGTTCAAATCGCATCAGTTTAATGCTTTGTTGCAAAAGTATCATGTGCAACACGCTTACACTGCAGTATATGCGCCACAAGCGAATGCTTCTGAACGCGTCAACCGGTCTGTGATCGCTGCAATCAAGGCCTACATAAAGCCGGATCAGTCCAACTGGGATGCGCATCTCAGCCATATATGTTGTGCCCTAAGATCAAGCATGCATTCGGCCATAAATGACAGCCCGTATCGCGTCGCTTTTGGTCAACATATGATCACTGACGGAAACACATATACGTTGTTGAGGAAATTACAGCAGCTGGAAGATCGAACTGTGAATTTCAACAGAGAAGATTCTTTCGACCTTATTAGAAAAACGGCCCAGAAGACGATACAGCAGCAGCATCAACGCAACGAAAAGATTTACAATCTGCGTAGTCGCGATGTTGACTATAAGCCTGGTCAGGAAGTATATCGGCGTAACTTTCAGCAAAGTAATTTTGTTAAAGGGTTTAGTGCAAAGTTAGCTCCAGCATTTGTGAAAGCAAGAATAAGACGCAAGCTTGGAAATAGTTACTATGAACTTGAAGATTCGCAGGGAAAATTCGTTGGCAAATTCCATGCGAAGGACATAAAACAATAATTAAATTTATTTTTTTTTGTAGATCAAAGCACCTCCAAGCGGGGATCACCCTTTGTGTTTTAAACACCCAAAGTGTGATTTTGGCAGGGGGGAGTGTAACGGGCCGCTTGTCGGATACGTTATTTATTTATTTATATTCTTTTCTCTTTTTGTTAGTATGTAATTTTTTTCGGTTAAAATTAGGTATTTTTGCGTTCAGCCCCAAAGTAGGCAACATTTATTAACTTAGGGTATGCAATGGTATTGCTACTGGCCGAAAGCTTTGCCATGAGCAATTTATCCGAATTAATTTGTTAAATTCTTTATTTATTGTTATATTTTAATGTTATTTAATTTTTGTATGAATGTTCCATGTTTGTAGTGTGTTGTATCTATTTATTGTCGTGTTAGTGTGACACCGCCAACAAAATATTATTAGCGCCATCTATTGGTCGTTAGAGGTTAGGCACGCTAAAAATAAAATGACCTAAAAAAAAACACAATCCGACCAGCTGATTTTGGCAACTTGTCAGAAAAGGAAAAGGAAAAGGAGAACGAGAATATGAGTCTGTTTCCGGAAAAAAAGGCAAGATCATTTTTATTTTTGCACCGCGTGGCAGCCACAAGTCAAGTGGCTTGAAAGTTAAAATTAATGAGAAAATTAATAAATTAATTCATTAATTAAAGTCAAGTGCAGTGAAAAATAAATTTTTGAATAAATAACGCTCCACCACGGTCTGAATAAAAATACCTGTGAGTATAACTTTTATATGGCAGTTAGATAGAAAGTGAAATTCTTTCCATACTTAGTGGCGCTGCCAAAATTGTGGATACTCCAGGAGAGTCAAATGCCGAAACCCTCGAAACGTGCCAGATCAAAAATAGGTGATTATGGTATATGCAGTTTATTTGTGAATAGTTAGCAAACAATTTTTTTTCCTTTTTAAATAGAAAAAGATTTGGCACTATGTGCTAATTTGGAAATCTAAATCCACCTAAGAATTTCGCCAGCTGCCTACGATATAGGCTACATAAAGTGCTTGTTCTTGGAAGGAGCAACGACCTCGGCAGCCGGAGCTTTTAGTTTTGCTCGGATGACGTAGATCCAAGTCCCGCTATGTCCAGCAATAACTAAGCTGCCTTGGGCTACGCTAACGCCGCCTCAGCTGTTTGCTTTGTTTGCTTCGTTGGAGTGTGTCTCTTCGATTATATGTTTTGTGAATGTTTTTGTGTTGTATTTGAATGTTAAATTACTATTTTTAAATTGGCCTTCAGCCGTTTCTATTACCCGTTTGGGGTTGAATTCTATTTGTCGTAAATTGTTTGCAAGTGCGAGTCAAATATACATATAATATTAAATTAAAGTCAAGTTAAACAAGCTGACCGCACTTAAGAATAATGAAATTAACGTTACCATTTAAAAATTAATAATTTTTCGCAAAGGGCATAATTATGCATGCATGCAAGCAAAGCTTGCAATAATACATTTTTTTCCTAACAGCTAACTTATTACACACACACACACTCTGCACAACGAAAGATCTTTCGACGTGGGAATGACATGTAAGTGATGCTACAACTTTTATTTACAAGCGGTAATTTTTGCGAAGAGCTTTTTCCGAGCTTGAACTTTGGCCAAGCTTAGCTTTGCATGCCGGCTTAAGCCCGCGTAAAAGTATGCCTTAATCAGAAAGAGAAACCTAAACCTAAAATTACTTATGTCACGTTAATTCATTTATTCTTTATATTCACCTTGGGCTATCCTGCTCTATATTTATCAAATATCGCATATTTAGACTAAGTGGAATACCAAGCGATAGCTGAACTTGGATGTATATATTTTAGAATTATATATAATCTTTAAACTTTAATTTACATATATATTTATTCAAACCCGCAACTTGTGAGTCTCGAGAGATGTGTTATAGTACCTTGTTATAAATAAACTATGTCCGTTAATATGAATATGTGCTAAGTGTTGAAATTGTTTGGAACCATGCAGCGCTCGAACATGAAGAGGTAGTAGACTAAAGCCTACTTTTAGGGATCCCCTATTAATAACGTTGGCCATGTGGGATCTTGGTAGGGAGGGCGTTTCGCACCTAAAGTGTGCAAACAAAGAAAGTAGTGCGTTTTTTTGTTTCACATCCCCTTTGTTTTCTTTCTTTTCTTAATTATTACAGCATCTTTCCCGGTTCTTTCCCTATTCCAATGTATCCCCCTTTTCTTTAAAAATGTACGCGAGATTTTTAATTATTTAATAATAACAAACGGAAGCAAACTGATTTTTCGGTACCCCCAAAAGCCCACACCCATTTTCCGACCAGAATGCGGCCGCAGAGCGCTCGCGTACCCGATCGCAAATCAGACGCCCATCAGCTTCCTCAACGATTCTCGTTATTCGTTACACAGGCTGCGCAAAGTTTTTAATTAAAATAACCGAGCAATAAAACAGCGCAACAAAAATGTTGCAAATATAATCAGCAATGGGGGTATACATAGAAGAAGACTGTGTGGAAATTAGCAATGATTATTATGCTGCTTATGAGGCAAACACACACATCACGTATACGCCGCGTGTGCAACACAACTGAGAATCGAGAGGCTAGCAAATATTCCTGTTAATAGCTTTTGGTCGAAGGGCAAAGCAATTAAAATTTTACAGCACAACCGTTAGTACAAAGCCCTGGCCCCTCCCCTCCCCTGAGGTGCTCTGAGCAGCTCCCTGGGCAATTATAGGTCGCAGCCATAGCCTTGAACTTTGCCCCTCTGCAAAGGAAAAAAATAAAAATACACTTGAAATTTGCAAATGCTTTTGTTTAGCACAATTTTAGCACTACCATTGACAATGCCACAGAAACAACAACAACAACAACAACATTTGTAGCAGCTCATTAAAATATCATAAATCAAACTGCAAGCTGCATAATGAAAATTCTCTAAAAATTATTAAAAAATGGAGAAAAGCTGTAAAGAAATTTCACAGCTTGTCAGAAAGGAGAGAGGAGAAAGAAATGCGTAAAAAATGATGGCAAAAGCGAGCTTTACATTCTCAGATTGATTGATGACATGGCGTCAATTTGCTTGAGCTGCGCCTCAAAGTATGCAAAGCGAAATTGTGCATGTGAATCCACCTAAAAATGACAGAAGCAAGGATGAAATGGAATGGAGCCCAGACATGGCAGACACACAATGTGTAAGGACAATGAAAAAGGCATTAAAATGCGGTCAGTAGCCGAGTTGTTGTTGTTGTTGTTGTAGTTGTTGTTGTTGTCTTCATCTTTCAAACTGGCAAGAACTCAAACTCGATGCTTTCGATGCTGTTGTGGTTTTGTTCGTGGGCGTTACAAACAACTTTGCGAGTGTTTTGTGTTCTCTGTTCTGTGTTCTGTGTTCTCTGCTCTGTTGTTCCTGCCCAGTGCTCAAGTTGAGTTTTCCGTTCCCAATAGTACCCCAGCATCCCAGCAGCTCAACATGAATAACAAATAGATTTCTTTATGCGTTTAGATGAGTAAATTTGTCATAGTTGATTGACCGAAAAATTGTTCAATGGTCGCCCACACTGCGGGTTTTTTTCCATAAAAGATTTTGCAATTCTTTGAATAGACCAACATATGAATAGCTGAATAGCGCTAATTGGAGATTGAATCAATGGAGAGAGAATACTCGTACCACATAATCAAATATTTATGAATGCAATTTGCAGTTGCAGTTTGCTGCTGTCTAATAAAATAATTGGATTAAAAAAATATATACAATTAAAAAAATTGTATAATTTTTGTGTTTCAATTATTGATTTTGAATAATTTTGAAGTGCTAAAATTGTTATAAAAGTGATTGTGTTAAGTTAGATTCTTTACAAAGTTGGAAAAAATCAAAATTTAATACAAGAAAAATAATTGAGCAAATAACATAAATTTTTTTCATTTAATTTATTCAAGATTCGAAACAGTTACCAATTGCTCACTGAGCCAAAAATGAATATTTAACATCTGTGCGAGAGAATTCGTAACTGAATGCTATAAAAAACTGCCCAGAAATGGTATGCAAATTGTTTGAAAACCACAAGAGTAATCAATTTAGAAAAATCTAACTCACTGCAGTAGACGTCTCTATAAAGTGAAAACAACATCCTGTTGTTTACTCTATGAATGCTCAATTTTATCCTAACTCTGGCCTTTATATAGACCTCAAAAAAGCCCATCATAGTTTTACGTGTCTGACGTTGACAGGCGTTTAAAAATATTAATAAAAGCCAGGTTGATTCTATCAACTGCCTGGACACGTCTCGTCTGCCTGCTGCATGATTAATGCCGGATCTGTTGGTGTTGCCACTGTTGTTGCCACTGTTGTTGTTGTTGGGGTTGTTGCTGCCGAGGGCTGTCACATGAATTATGCATAATTGCTGTCACTGTGTCAAACAGGAGGCGTTAGTTTCCCAACAGCTTTTGGCCAACTCAAAACTGTCGACCAAAAAAGTATTTCCGGCAAAAAAACATGTGCTTAAATGTGTGCTGACTGTATGTGTCTGTATGTACACTACTGGCCAAAATATAAGTACACTCTTTTTTTTTACCATAACAGCTATTGTAAGTTAACTCTTTATATTTTTGAAAAAAAAATTTGGAAAGTTCATTTAAGTTCCGTTTGAATGATGCAAAACTTTCCTTAACCCATTGAAAATTTCGAATTTATATGAATGTCTACTTTTTCAACTTTCTTTCTCGAATTTTAAAAAAAATGTTTTAATGCAGAAAAATTCTTCAAACAATTCTATGAATGACTGCAAAACCAAATTTTTCAAAATATTTTTGCTGGTTTTTTTTTATATTTTTAAAATTTTTTAAAAGCATTTTTTGTATGAAAATTACGAAAAAGTGGCTTTTAAGCAATTTTCAAAAAATTATAAAAAAATACGAGCAAAATTACTTAAAAAACATTTTTTTTTTGCACTTTTAGAATTGTTTGAAAAATTTTTCTGCATAAAATATTTTTTTTGAAAATTCTAAATTTTCAATGGGTACTTAATGGGTTAAGGAAAGTTTTACATAATTCAAACGGAATTTAAACGATCTTTCCAAATATATTTTTTAAATATGCAGACTTAACTTGCAATTGCTGTTATAGTAAAAAAATGAGTGTACTTATTTTGTTGACCAGTAGTGTATGTGTGTGTGTTTCTGTATGTGTGACAACTTGCTGTTTGTTTGCTGTGAATTGCTACACTTGCCAAATTTAAAGTTTCAGGCAAATTGTCGCCGAATAAAATTTGATTTTGAATTTAAAAAGAGCACAAAATTTTTGCATATAAGTACGCACCACAGTTGAGCCTCATTAAGAGCGCCAGAATTAGTCACGTTAGATTTGTTACAGCAGCTACATGTTTTGTTGTTGTTGTCGTTGTTGTTGTTGTTGTTGTTCTTGTCATGCGTTGCACGTTTCGTGTTGTTGCGGCAACTGCAAAGATAAAAACCAACAAGACATAAAATATATTATATTATATATAAAAATCGCGCGCCAGCAATTACTTGCGAGTGATGCTTTTCTAATTTACAGCTTAATTTGTGTGGATTTAAGACGCAGACAACAACAACAACAACGACAACAACAACACAAAAAGTGTGTGTTTGGGGTAAGGCCATAAAATGTCAGCTAGGCAGGTACAACAACAACAACAACAACAAGAACAATTTGCAACACTTTATTGGCGCCCAAAAACAGGCGCCAAGTCACGTTACGTATACGTCCCCCGTTCCCATTCCTGACATGCACATAAATTTAATGCTACAAAATGTTTGGCGCGTCTACGCCACACACATATAAATATACAGCGCTGGAAAAAGAATAGAAACGAGCGTCATTTTGACATTTCAAAGAGTTTTTATACCCGTTACTTAAAAAATAAGTAAAAGGGTATATTGTATTCGTTGCAATGTATGTAACAGGGAGAAGGAAGCATCTCCAACCCTATATATTATTAGGAATTTTTTACTAATTACCGTTAACTACTATTAGTACCTATCATCCTACTAGATCGTAACAAGATCGGACAAATAGAAAGGTGGTAATGGCTGTTTTATATTTTTCAGCAATTTAAGTGCCTAAAAGCATGCAATAAAAAATATTTTAAATTTATTCAAATAAGTAGCGGTTGTCCTATAGTCGGGAGCTCGACTATAGCCTTTCCCACTTGTTTTTATGATAAAAAGCTAAACAAAATTATTTTGAACACAAGCAATTTTAAAAATACAAAACAATATTATTGTTTCTATTAGTTTTGCCATCACCGTAAGTATTCGTATTTTTTGGTTTCCTATTTTTTGTGAGCAGACCGACAGACATACAGGCGGACAGACACTAAAACTGACACTGTCTCAGTCGCGTTCAACGTCCTTTAAACATTTCCGACCAAGTTGCATGGAGTTTCCGTTTCCGTTTTGTTGATTTTACGCACTTAAGTTGTCTCCCCCTTTCCCCCGCTCCTTACTCTAACCAGTGTCCACTTGGTAGCCAACTAAATTAGATGGCACTCGGCCACATTTGGCAACTGGCAGCTATGTTTTTTATGCCATTAATTGCCTTGGCTTTTGGACTTGTTCTTCTTTTACTTCTTCTACATCTTCTGCCTATTCAAGGACCTGCCAGTTGCACGCTTGATTGCTCGCCCGTAAACCATTTCCTCGCTGTGGGGGGTATAATGGTTGGAATGGACTTAGGGGGAGGGTTCAGGGGTCGACAGGTGAACTCTGCGTAGCACATTTGTGCATTGGTCATTTGACTAAAGCAATTGGTTGAAAGCAGGCAGCAAATATCTTAGAAAGTGCTCAGCACAGTGGCACAAAATCAATTTAATTTAATGCATAAAAAAAAAACAATAAATGGAAGCTAGTGGAAAGACCAAAACCAAACAAACTAGAGTGTACTTAATCGAAAAAATAATTATATATGCAAAAATAAAATAATCAAAAATTATATAAAAAAAATAAAAATTCAAAAAATATTTTATTAAAATACATATTCTTGATTAGTCAAATTTAAAAAAAAAAGCCTCCTTATTCATTATTATTTTTATTTATTACTATTTGTATATAATATATTATAAATTAAATATTTATTATTTATTAGTAAGTTATTTAATCACTTAATGCCAACTTAGAGCAGAAGACCAATAATTTCTGATCACTGGAAATAATTGGAAATCTTATATAATTTTGCATTTAGTTCAATCGGATCAATCCGAAACTAATGTAAATATTTACGTAAGTTTCCGTCCCACCGTCTGACGAATCCAAAAGCGATAAATTTCTTAATTCAAATAAATGTGAATCAATTGCAATTTATCACACATCCAATCAGACTTTCTATAAAAGGCAACAAGAGTAAGGCCATTAAATTAGTTTGCAAGCAGTTGGTTTGTAGTCAAGATCGTAAAAATGAAAGTATTGGTAAGTTACATAATTGTTTATCTCAATTGGAAGATCTTTTTAATAATAATTTGCTTTTATCTAGTTTATTTTAGTGGCTTTGGGTGCCCTTTTGAGCGTGGAGGCTGGATTTATTAGGACTACTCCGAGTACTACTACTACTTTTAATTGGGATGATCCCGATAAATAGAGATATAACGTTAAAAGTTCACCAGAGAGGGCTCATTCTGTAGAGCCTCATAAAGTAAATTGATCATGGCGAACTTGGAGTCAAAAACACACAATTTTCTAAAATAATAACTATTTTTTTGAGCATTGGCAGAATTAAATAAACGATATCTGAACCATACACGCTTTTGTCTTCAAAGTTGTTCTCTACAGTTGTTAAGGAATCAGTTTTTAAACTAATCTTTTTAACTCCATAAGTGATGAGGATTTTCTTTTATGATTTTCATGATTTTAAAGTGTTTATTATATCTGTTTTTCAGCCCACATCGCCAAAAATAATAACTATACAGCTATGCTAATTCTCTTTCCGCCTATGAAGAACATCTTGAACTTTTGAGCTACAGGGTCAAGTACAAAAAAGAGAATTGTTAAACAAGATTTAGTTAAATAACTTGAGAATTTTAAGTACACATCTAATTATTTTATTTTATTCATTTAAACATGCTCAAGGAATTATTAAAATTGATTTTAAAATAATTACTTTTAACTTTTCACTACTATTTATAGTTATGGTACTTTTAGCTATATAAATCTAAGTTTAAGTTATAATTTAATTGTAATAGTTTTTTGAGTTTTTCTATATTTGAAATATAATTCAATGGGTGTGAATATTTACAACATTTTCTTCGATATAAAAAGTTTTGGTTTAATCTATAATTTTATAATTATAATGGTTATTTATTTTACTTTATTTGAAATATGAATAGATGGCTAAGAACATTTGCAACATCTTCTGCTTTATGTTATGTTATGTTTCCAAGCTATATATAATCAAAAAAATGATAATTTATTAAAGATTTTAACAATTTTTTTCAGTCACTTACATATATTTATTTTTACTTTTAGTAACAGTAATATTTCTTTTTTTATTTATTCATGCATTTCCGAATTTTTCTTCGTTCTTTTCCTCAGCTTCCCCTTACTTTAATAAACTTAATGTGAAAGTTGACCGGACAATTTGAGTCAGCTTTAATTTTGCTTGCCAACAACAAGCACAACAAACATATCCCTCTTAATCCTGGCTAGATACATGCATGCATGTCCTGTGTCCTGTGTCCTTTCGGTGTGGGGTTTTCAAGTCAACTGTGGGACAGCTTTGAATTGACAGCACAAAGTCAAATCAAAGCCACAGAGAACAGAGAGGAGAATTCAGGACACTGAGCAGGGACAGAGATAGAGACAGAGACAGAACACAAACGCCTGTCAACAGTTGTTAGTGTTGCTGCTCTCCGTTTGTGTAGTTGTTATACCCGTTAAAAGATAAGTTTAAGGATATATTGTACTCGTTGAAATGTATTTATTAGAGTATAAGAGCTAGATCAACCAAATTCGGCACGCAGACATCAATAAATACCACGCAGATTAATTTTTTTTTTAAATTTTGGCCCAATCATCCTTTTTAATCGTAACAAGATCAGGAAAAAAGAACGGTAGTAATGGCTTATTTAAGTTTTTAAGCAATGTAAGTGCCTAAAAGTATGCAACACTATTTTTTTAAGTAAGTAATGGGTATCCTATAGTCGGTAGATCGACGTCGCATATAGTAAAAGCGAAATGTGCGGAGTGGTCAAGAGACAACTGCTGATGACCATCGCATTCAGCTGCAGCAACAATGCAAATGGAAATGTGCAGCAAAGCGGCAACTGTGGAGGCGTGCCTGGATTGTGGGCTGCGGGGGCGTGGCATGGCTAAGTGGGTGGTAGCACAAAGTGAAGCTCGCAGTGACAAAGCTGTCAAAGTGTCGTCTCTGTAGCCAGCGACTCTAACCGTCGTTTGCCTTTCGGTTAGTTTGTCCAACTCACTTGCCACTTGCAAGCTGCCACCTACCTTTCTACCTGCCACATTCCACCTGCCACCTTGCCACCTGCCACAACTGGCCGAGCACAGTGGGTCATCATTTGGTTGGCCAGCTAAATGCCAGTTTTGAGCTGTATTTACGCTAAAAGCTTTTGTTAATGGCAGCCTCAATAATTTCCATGCTTTAATAAAAAACAAAATGGAAAAGCATAAAAGAAACGAGTGAAAAAGACTTAAGCCAGAGAAACTCGAGTGTGAGAGATTCTGTACTTAATCGAAGAAAAAAATATATATGCAAAAATAAACTATGCAAAAATTATTAAACAACAATAAGCATTCAAATACTTTTAATTAAAATATATATACTTGATTAGTCTAATTTTAAAACTTTAGCCTTATTAATAATTATTACTTTAATTTATTACTATTTGTGTATAATATATTAAAAATTATATATTTATTATTTATTAGTAAGTTAATTATCACTGGAAATAATTGGAAATCTTATATAATTTTGCATTTTATTCAATCGGTTAAATCCGAAACTAATGTAAATATTTACGTAAGTTTCCGTCCCACCGTCTGAGACGAATGCAAAAGCGATAAATTTCTAAATTGTGATAAATGTGAATCAATTGTAATTTACCACACACAGTAAAGCAATTAACAATTGGAGGAGTTATATAACTCTTTATTTGCTTTGTTAGCTGATTTTAGTGACCTTGTGCGCTATTTGCCACGCCGTCCTTATCGATAAGCCTGAGGATGAAAGACAGCAGAGTCTGCCTAATATATATTTATAATGTAAATTTGATATAAATGTAAAGTAACTAACACCATTACATAATGGTAAATAAGTTATGTACTTTGAAAAAATAAATAGAAGATGCTTAATTGATTAATTAAGTTACGTAAGGAAGACTTTCTGTTCACATACTTTCTGATTAGACCTGTTTATCTAATCGAGACGAATGCAAAAGCGATAAAGTTCTTAATTTAAATAAATGTGAAATAATTGTAATTTATCACACATCCCATCAGACTTTCTATAAAAGGAAACAAGAGTAAGGCCATCAAATAAGTTTGCAAGCAGTTGGTTTGTAGTCAAGATCGTGAAAGATGAAAATATTGGTAAGTCACATAATTGTTTATCTCAATTGGAGGATCTATTTTAATAATTTGCTTTTATCTAGTTGATTTTAGTGGCCTTGTGTGCCCTTTTGAGCGTGGGCTATGCTCAAAATGAAGATAAAAAAAAATGGACCACCCGGCCTACACCAGGTCCAGCTCCTCCTTATCGCCCAGGATAAGGATTTCTATCGTCCGCCAATATCCCATGATGTTGCTCATTCTGTAGAGCCTCAAATGGTGAATTTATCAGGGTGAAATTGAAATCTATTTTTGTTCTTTGCAAAAAAAATAAATAAGCGCATTCAAATAATTTTACACGCCTATGATTTTAAAGTTATTCTCTATAATTGCATATGCCTCTTCTTTCGCTTGATGTTTTCGTACTAAAGAATCAGTTTAAAACTGTGCACTTTAGTTCTTTAAATAAGGAGCAATTTGGGTTCGGATACTTTCTGAGTAGACCTGTTTATCTTATCAAGACGAATGCAAAAATGATAAAAATGTGTAAATTCAAATAAATATGAAACAATTGTAATTTATCACACATCCAATCAGAATTTCTATAAAAGGCAACAAGAGTAAGGCCATCAAATTAGTTTGCAAGCAGTTGGTTTGAAGTCAAGATTGTGAAAGATGAAAGTATTGGTAGGTAACATAATTGTTTATCTCAATTGGAGGATCTTTTATCCGTTCTACACTCTGAAAGGGTCCCCGATTCTTCGGCTCCATTGTTTATATACTACACACGCTAAGGATTTCTATCGTTCGCCAATATCCCATGATGTTGTTCATTCTGTAACGATTGTAACGTTCAAAAATTAAAAATATATTGATTATAATTCTGATCTCTTTTATTGATTATGCCTCTTCTTTCGCTCGATGTTTTTCTACTTAAGAATGAGTTTTTAAACTATTCCTTTTAATCCTTTTAGTTAGATAAATTTTCTGTTCACATAATTTCTGAGTAGACTTTGTTATCTAATCGAGACGAATGCAGAGCGATAAATGTCTTAGCTCAAATAAATGTGAATCAATTGTAATTAAACACACATCCAAACAGAATTTCTATAAAATGTGAGAAGAGTTAAAAAAATAAATCAGCTCTCAAGTAGTTTCCTTAAAGTCAAGATCGTGAAAATGAATCTATTGGTAAGTCAAACGTTTGGATATCCCAATTGAAGAATTTATATAACTCTTAATTTGATTTTTTAGTTGATTTTAGTGACCTTGAGCGCTTTTTGCCACGCCTTCGCAATCGAAAAACCCGATTCTGTGAAGGCTCGTGAAGGTCTGCAGCATTCCCCAGCTGATAAAAGTGATGTTAAATATATACCCTTGACAACATAAATAACAAAATAAATTCGTACCTTAGAAACAGTTTTTAAGGGGTCAATTTTATGATTTTTGAATAGTTTTTTTTTTAAATATATTTAATTTTTAACACACATTGCCAAAAAGTTCTACAGGGTCTAAAACAAAAAAGAGAAAGAGTAGAAAAGCGACAGGCAAAGGAAAATGATAAATACGAAAAAATGCGAATACCAAAATGGAAAACATTGTGTGCATTTTGACGAATAGCATCAAATATATACCGCACACACACACACATGTAAACAATATATGCATACACGTATATGATATGCGACCAAAAGCCACGTAAATTCATTTGCCATAGGGCCAGAGAGAGAGAATACCGAGTGAGAGAGAGACAGAGTGAGGGAGGGAGTGAGATGAAATACTAACTCTTTTTTTTCTGCTCCCAAATACATATTGCCACAAACTGACAAACTGACAGACTGACCCCACCCACCAACTGCCTTCTCCCTTCCCCCCACCACCAGTTTATCTGTCGCTCTTCTTCCTCTTACTCACATCCTTGTTACATGCTACTCGACAGTCCTTTGCCTTCCTGTTGACTGCTGCCTTTTTGCCTGCGCATTTACACAATATAAATTGTACACACACACACACACACACAAAAGTTTCGGTATTTTGGACACGTAGAACATCAACGCATAAATACAAAAAACATGCAGCGTGTGAGGCGCAAATCGAAGAATCGCGTACACTGAAAAAAAAGCACGAGTAAAATTTCTGTTTAAAAATACTTGATTTAAGCATGTATTTTATTTTAAGCATAAATTGTTGAATTACCACAAAAAAAATGGATAAAATGGCAAATGGCAATTTTCAAATATTTGATTGCACTGAAAAAAACATTTTTATAGAGCACCAATAGTCAAAGCATTGAAAAATCATACTTAAATCAATTAGTTTGTTCTAGTTTGAATTCAGGATTATCGAACTTCTGATTGATTGATTTTATGCCATTATGCCGTATTTTTTTTAAAGTGTAGCAAGCACATTAAAGCAGACAGTTGCTCTGTTGCTTTTGCTGCATGATTGATTGATTGATCGATCGATTGAACAACAACTGACCTTTGCCATCTCAAGCATCTTGTCAAGAGATTTTCCCTTTATGCATTTTAATTAGCACTTCCACACTCAACTTTTCAAAAGGTTTCTCTGTGGTACGAAAACTAATAAATGAATTTTACAATTTTCATATTAATTGCTGTTAGGAACAGGTATGTATGGATTTATTACCTTATCATTTGAATGCTGAAATTCCAGCATAATCACATAAATAAAAATTACAAATTGTAAATCAAAGCCTACAAAGCGGAATATCACAGGAAACCGATATGATGACATAAATATAAATAAAATCATTCATCATATTTTATTAGTTCCGGGAATTATTGAAATTTAATTTGCCTTTTATGCAAATTGCCATGACAACTTTGCCTTTTACAATTTATTTGCCAATTAGGAAGCGCACAAAAGGTCGCAAGGGATTATTTGTTTAAATCATATTTATGTACATAAATTATATAATTACATATGTGATTATGAATTATAATTACTGGCACTAACTCAATTAATTCAATCTTTCAATAAAGTATAACTGATGAAGTAATCATTTTTCCTCTTCCTTAAATATATCCAAATACTAAAAATTGCTCAAATTAATTTGTGCCATAAATATGTACTTCTAATACTTTCATATACTTATATTTACAGCAGAGAATACTTAAGTAATCTCTAATTTAAGCAATTTTTAAGTACTCGTATTTATACTTCTTACTAAATTTACTTTGCTTATTTTATGCATTTAGGGGCAATTCTTCAATTTAAAAACTTAACTTGTAAACAGTTACCAACTAATTCTACCTACCCATATCTTCTTCTACCTTTTTTGAAATGTTTTCTCAGTTTCTTTGTCCGCCTTTTAGTATGCCAAATGCTTTTTCTTTTTATTTGCCCTTCGCGTCTTTTGCATATGTGAAAATTCAATTTGTTATAATTTGAAAATTTCATTTGACGTTATGGAAATGCGAACGATAAGCTGCAAACGTTGTTTTTGACTACGAAAATAAAATACACTCACACACACACACACGTAGTAGAAGTGGGCGTGGCTGAGAGGCAAGGCGCGACAAAAACCAATTTGTGGCAGCTTAAATGTCAATACGACATTTTTGTGGCTTATTGCAAACGGTTAAACCTTTTCTTGTTGTTGTTGTTAGTGTTGTTGTTGTTGTTGTTATAGTGTTATAGGCACAACATATGCTAAGCACAAGGTGACGCTATAAATAGCCAAACACGTCTTGGCCATTTTTAGCCTAGGGCCACCAATTTGGGGGCGTGTTTGGACGTGGCCAACGCCTACGCCTACGTTTTGGTCACATCAAAATAAAAGTTCGTTCTGTTTGTGCAGCTAAAAACAAATTGCAAACAATAAACAGAGAGCTGCCAACCTATGCCGAAATACACATGTCTACCATAAATATACAAGCACAGTGCTGACAAAAATAATAGAGACTTTGAGATTAAAAAAAAAGGTAAAATTATAAAAAAAAAAATTTTTTTTCAAAGTAATTTTAAAAATACAAAAATTAATTAATTAACGTTTCTATTATTTTTTCCATCAACGTACATATGTAAAATTATATTTTAAAACTTTGCTAAAATAGATTAAAGTAAAAATAATGAAACTAAAAAAAAAAACTATTTTGTCCGAAGTAATTTAAATAATAAAAAAAATAACAATGAATGATTCTATTATTTTTTTCAACACTGTATATAAGTTACAATAAACTACAGCTGTTTTGAGGTGGCAAAAACAAAGTGCTGACAAAAATAATAGAACCGACAGATACTTTGAGATTTAAAAACAATTTTAATAACATAATAAAAAGTAAAAATTATAAAATTAAAAAAATATTTTTTCGAAAGTAATGTAAAAAATACAAAATTCATTTAGCGTTTCTTTTATTTTTTTCACTAACGTACATATGTAAAATTATATTTTAAAACATTGCTAAAAAATATAAAAGTAAAAACAATGAAACTAAAAAAAAAATATTTTGACCAAAGCAATTTTTAAAATAATAAAAATTAAAATAAGTGTTTCTATTATTTTAACCAACACTGTATATAAGTTACAAAAAACAACAAATGTTTTCAGGTGGCAAAAATTGTCAATGAAAATGCTTTTTGGATCGATTTTCCTCTTTTGAGAGCTGTCAGTTTGTTTTGTTGTCCATTGATTGTTTCTACCTACAATACATTGAGTTGCGTTTCTGTTTGTCTCTCTGTGTATTTTGGTCCTTTTGTCATTGATCCACACAAAAACAAGGCAGTTTCTTGAGCCTTGCTGCTTTGTTCCATTCAATTGTCTGTTGTTCATTGAAATTTCATTTTCATTCTCATTTTCATTTTAATTTTGCTTTTGATTTTGATTTCATTTCATGTCAAATAAGCATCAGTTGTTTTTCTGAGTCATCACAACTGATTATCATAACTGTCAGAACAACAAGCAAGCAAATCATTTACTTTGATTTTTAAAAAGGTGCAATCGGGCGTATGATTAATACTTTGCGTACAAACAAATCATATTAAAGTCTTAAAGAGTATATCTCTCCCACCAAATAAATAATTTCGACACTTTCATGGCACTTTTATGGACAGCTCGCAGTCAGTCTTTTATCCGCTGTGCACATTAAGGTATAAGATTGTTATTATGTATTATTATTATTATGTCGAACAGGAACAACAATGCATGCCCAGCTCAATAACTCAATCAGTTTAGACAGCGTGGCATTCCACCAATGCTTTTGGTCGTCTATAATATAACCAATAAAATGTTACTTTTCTTCTTTTTGGCCCACACGTATTTGTTACAAAATCGATGAATCAAAGTAAATTACCAGAAATAAATGAGATAAAATATGTGTGTGTGTGTGTGTGTGTGTGTGTGTGTTTAGACGTTAAGCTGCAACTACCTGTGTAGTATGGACAAAATTCACAATTTTTCCAACATATTTTAAGTTAAGATTTTGGTGAGGTTTTTTATTTATGTAGGGTTTAGAATTTGTAAAAAATGATCACAGTTATAATTCAACAATAAATATAGCTTATATGGCATAATAATCTGATACAAGTTCTTCTATGATAAATTTTTAGTTTTTCAAGATATCCGGATATGATATAAATCAGCGGTGGGCACGCAGTGGCTCCGGGAGCAGCGGCTGCTTCCAACTTAGGTAGACTCTGATAGGGTTGTTGTAGTTATAGTTAAAAATTTCCAAAAATTATGCAGATCAGACTAATATAGCAAAAATCGATACTGTTTCGTAAAAAAAAAAACATTTTTAAGTTAATTTTTGTCATACAAAATTAAAGTTAAATTTTTGTTTTTTGATATGTTTGCAACAAAAACTTATTTTTTTCGAATACTTGGGTTTGATAGATAAATGTCTATAATATGTGAAATTAACCCATAGTGCTGTGCAGGCCAAGGTGGAGATACTGGCTTTGATTTAGCCAAGTTAAGCGAGTGGCAAGCTTATATATTGACCTGAAAAGCAAACGCGACTTGTCGCACATTATGAGTGCCAGTCAAACTAATAGAATGCCGCACTATGACACGTACACACACACACACACACACACACACACACACACACACACAACAACAACACTCTTTCTATACACACACACACACACACATACACTCAAACATTAATAGAGGAAATTGAAAAAGTTTGTATACACCAGACATCCGTTGAGTGCGCCAACTAATTTAATAAGGCAACGCGACATGGCCACTTTTTTACAGCATACACACAACTTACAAACACACACACACAGCTTACACACACACATACACAACACATATACCCATACACACACATACAAACGTACCTCACAGCGACCAGAAAATGGCCGCGTTTTGGCCTTTCACTTGGCCATTTTCCAAAAAACTTTCTCGTCTAAGTAATCATATAAATATTTCTTTGTAAATGTGTTAGTCAAGTTGTATCTATCTCTATGTGTGTGTGTGTCCAATTGTGTTACGCTGCGCATATCCAAAAAACTTTTGCGTGTTGCGTGTTTATTAAAAAAAAAACTTGGCCGCATTTTATTTGCTTCGACTTTTTCGAACAAAAAACAAAGCGGCGTATGAGCAATAACTAAGTAAATATATATTTCTTTTGTTTGGCATATAAACTGTAAATTCAAACCAGGCTAAGAAACTATAAATATGAAACTTTAAGTAAAGCTGTAAAAAGTAAAAGAAGCGTAGCAAAAGTCAAGCGAATTTTGAGTATAAAAAGATGAGAAATTCATGACTAGAAAATATTGTGTGACAGCTTGAAATTCTCAATGAATTTGAGCAGCAAATCATCTGAGCTTGAAGTGGAATTTTATCAAAAAAAAGTTTAGTTTATATGCTAGTTTTTCATTTTTACTTGGAAACTTATCTTACCTTAAAAAAGACTGACTTAAGGTAATGTTTTTATTGTTATTATTTTATTATAAAATAATACATATTTTATTATACTAAAATATGTATTTATTTTACTATATTATATTAAGATTTTATTTTATTACAACAAAAATTACTTAAAATTATTATTTTTAAAACAATCTTAAATAATATAAAAAATAAAAATTTAACAAAATAAAGCTGTGTAATACGAAAATTAATTGATTCCCTTTTTAATAAGTATTATTGTAATTTACTATAATTCTATTGCCCACAAAAGTATGCTACAATTTAGCTTAAATAAAACTGGCTACTTAAATTTCAATTTCTACCTTGACATTCGAGTTGTTATTGTAGCCACGCCTCCTCTATAAGCCCTAGTGAAAGGTGTGCTGCCACTGAGGCGTGTGGCAAAATCCACACACAATCCACATGCAATCCACTTATGCACACATCATTATCATCAGCAGTTCCACTTGCCGTCGACTGACTGCGATGGATTGCGTCTGCTTCAGCTGTTTAATTTATCGTACAGTTGGCAAATATGTTTACTCTATACTCTCCTCCTCTTTCTCTCTCCCTCTCTCTCTCTCTCTCTCTGTCTCTTTTGGAACACGCCCTCAAGCCGTTGCGGCGTTGCGATAATAAAGCCATTAAATTGCAAGCTGGCTAAGAGGACGAAACTGTCAACGGCCATGTGGCTTGAAGTCTGCTCGAATGGGTTTTCAGCTGACTCCTCGCCTTGACGGCCATTGTGGTTTGCATGTACAACAACAACAACGATAACAACAACAACCGTAACATGTATCAACCCTTGGCCATGTTAACCATACTAAACCAGCTTAATAAACGCGCACAATCTAAAAGTTTTTCCACTTTTCTACCAGCTGTTTGCCTTGTTTACATACGCTACCTGGCTAACACCCCCTTCCTCCCCCCACTCTTTCTTCTCCTTTAACCCACTCTCACTACCATTTCTAAGTGGGTCAATGTGCGTTGAACTGATTAGCGTTGTGTTGCCTGTGTGCATAATTATGTCAGCTATAACAAATAAACGACTATTTTATACCTTGGCCAGAATTCCTTTATCAATTCCCATTCTTTCTATGGCAGCTATATGATACAGTAGTTTGATTTGAGACGAATTTTTTCGGGATTTTTAAGAATATGCATATATTTATAATAAAATTAAAATAAATGGATGCATTAAAGTCGTATATTTTTTAATGCTTCAACAATTAAAGTCCATTTCATTTTATCTTCACTTGTTAATTTTTGATACTTCTCAGAATTGGTTTCATCGAGTGGGAAGGCGTGGCAAATTGCACACAAGGCCATTAAAATCAACTAAAAACGCAAATAAAGAGTTACATAAATCCTCCAATAGAAATAAACAATTAAATAACTTACCAATACTTTCATCTTTCACGATCTTGACTACAAACCAACTGCTTGCAAACTAATTTAAGTGCCTTACTCTTGTTGCCTTTTATAGAAATTCCGATTGGATGTGTGCTAAATTACAATTGTTTCATATTTATTTGAATTTACACATTTTTATCATTTTTGCATTCGTCTTGATAAGATAAACAGGTCTACTCAGAAAGTATCCGAACACAAATTGCTCTTCATTTAAAGGACTAAAGGGCACAGTTTTAAACTGATTCTTTAGTACGAAAACATCAAGCGAAAGAAGAGGCATATGCAATTATAGAGAATAACTTTAAAATCATAGGCGTGTAAAATTTTTTGAATGCGCTTATTTATTTTTTTTGCAAAGAACAAAAATAGATTTCAATTTCGCCCTGATAAATTCACCATTTGAGGCTCGACAGAATGAGCAACATCATGGGATATTGGCGGACGATAGAAATCCTTATCAACCGCGTGGAGGATTTTTTGGACCCTTTGGAGCCCGGGTGGACCTAGGTCCTTTCTTATCAAGGTCATCTTGACCATAGCCCACGCTCAAAAGGGCACACAAGGCCACTAAAATAAACTAGATAAACGCAAATTATTAAAAAAGTTCCTTTAATTGAGATAAACAATTACCAATATTTTCATTTTCACGATCTTGGCTACAAACCAACTGCTTGCTAACTAATTTGATGGCCTTACTCTTGTTGCCTTTTATAGAAATTCTGATTAGATGCGTGTTAAATTACAATTGATTCACATTTATTTGAATAAAATAATGTATCGCATTTGCATTCGTCTCGATTAGATAGTCAGGTCTACTCAGAAAGTATCCGAACACAGATTCCTCCTTACTTAAAGGACTAAAGGGTACAGTTTCAAAACTGCTTCTTAAGTACAAAAACAGCAAGCCAAAGAAGAAGAGGCATAATCAATTATAGAAAACAACATTAAAATAATAGGCGTGTAAAATTGTAGATATCGATTATTTGTTTTTTTTTTCAAAGAACAAAAAATGGTTACTAATTAAGAAAATGTTGTGTTTTTTAATTTTACAATCGATTCCAAATTCACCCTGCTAAGTTCACCATATGAGGCTCAACAGAATGAGCAACATCATGGGATATTGGCGGACGATAGAAATACTCATCGGGTGTAGGGGACCTCCTTAGGGGGTCTGTTGAATACTGGATCGACTGGATCTGAAAAACCACAATAGCCCACGTTCCAAAGAGCGCACAAGGAAACTAAAATAAACTAGATAAAAGCAAATTATCTAAAAAGATCCTTTAATTGAGATAAACAATTATGTAACTTACCAATGATTTCATCTTTCACGTTCTTGACTACAAAGAAACTGCTTGCAAACTAATTTGATGGCCTTACTCTTGTTGCCTTTTATAGAAATTCTGATTGGATGCGTGATAAATTACAATTGATTCACATTTAATTGAATTAAAAAATTTATCACTTTTGCATTCGTCTCGATTAGATAAACAGGTTTACTCAGAGAGTATGTAAATAGAAAATCATTCCTACTTAAAGGACTAAAGGGCACAGTTTTGAAATTATAGAGAACAACATTAAAGTAATAGGCGTGTATTATTTTATATATCGATTATTTATATTTTTCAAAGAACAAAAAACGGTGATTAATTAAGAAAGGGTTGTGTTTTTAATATTACAATCGATTCCAAGTTCACCCTGGTAAATTCACCATTCTCCGGGTTGGGGCATCTTCCATCGGTTGGGGGGTCTATTGGGGAGTCTATTGGGGAGTCTATAGGGGGGCCTATAGAGGGGTAAGGCGTATTTTGGATCGACTTGATCATCCCATTCACAATAGCCCACGTGCAAAAGAGCACACAAGGCCACCAAAATAAACTACAATAGATAAAAGCAAATTATTATTAAAAAGATTCTCCAATTGAGACAAACAATTATGTTAACTACCAATGCTTTCATTTTCACGTTCTTGACTTGAATGAAACTGCTTGCAAACTAATTTGATGGCCTTACTATTGTTGCCTTTTATAGAAATTCTGTTTGGATGTGTGTCAAATTACAATGGATTCACATTTATTGCAATTCAACAATTTAACGCATTTGCATTCGTCTCAGACGGCAGGACAGAAGTTATGTAAATACATTAGTTTCGTAGTCAAACGAAACTTCATCATTTAAATTATAAACCGATTTACGAGCTAAAACTCTGATGACAAAAAACATTTTCATGCTCCAAAATGTCTGATATTCAATTTTGTGAGGGAAGGGAACTGAAACTATTAAAGCTCTCTCTCCTTAAAGCCATATGCTTTCTATTGGCCAAACAAAGCAGCGCTCACAATGGCCAAAAAGCATAAATTGTTTTGACCAAACTAAATCGATAATCTATAGCTGCCTAAGCGGCGTATACGTAATGTGCAGGCAAACATTCCATAAATATTTTCATATAATTCTTTTCCTTTGCTTTTTTCCTTTCTTTTCTATGGCTGTTGTTGCTGTTGTTGTTGTTGCTGTTGTTGGGTCTGTAATTTATGCCACGCCCCTGCCATAACGCAGCCAATAATATAGAAAATTATTATCGCAAACATTCACATCATACGCGCATTTTCCTCTCTGATTTTCAACGTGCTGTTTCCAATCTCCTTTACACTCTCTCTCTCTCTCTCTCTGCCTGTCTCTTTCTCATTCGTTTTGCTTATGCTTTTTTTTGTGATTTTTTATGTCCGTTTGCGTCAAGGTTTTCATAAATTTTAAATGAAAATGTTTATGTTTTTATTTATATTTATATTTATGACCACGCCCGTAGGCTCATTAGTAAGCCCAACTTGATGTCTTTATGTACATAAACAACAACAGCAACAACAACATTCGAAAATGTTGCAAATTTTATGTTTGTTTTCCAACTGTCATTTTGCTTTTGGTTATTTTTTGTCGCATTTTTCATAGATTTTTTTTTGTGCCTTTTTTGCATGTCAAGTTGGCAACTTCATTTTGGCGTTTATTGACAGCGACAACAGGCAAACAATGCAGAGCAAACGACAACGACAGACAACAACGACAACAGCAGCAACAGCAACAACATTGGGCTGTAACTTTTTATCAAGTTATTAACTTATCTAATTCGATTATGGGCGCTATGCCGGGAGGCGCTTTTAGACCAGGAACAGACTCAGACCAGGGCAACGTTGTTGCCGACGCTTACATAGCGAACAATTCAATTAGAGATGTGTCCCAGCAACAACAGCAGCAACAACAACAGCAGCAACAACAACAACTACAAGAACAGTTTATCAAAAACGTTAAGCTACAGCAAAAGCACATTAAACGAGTGTTAAGCCTCTAGGCCAACTGTCTGTCTGTCTGTCTATCTGTCCGTCTCCATGATAGTCCATCACTTTGCCAAATTCCATCTCTCTCTCTTTGTCTGTCTCTATTCTAGAGATGGGCATGGGCCTCCTTTTTGAGGCACGGCACGGCCCAAGCACGGCTGGTAAAAACTAAGGCCCAACACGGCCCAACACGGTATTTTTTTAAATGGGCACGGCACGGCACGGACACGGCACGGCCAAACACGGGCGCTTGTAAATTCACTTTGTAAATTCTCTTTATTCATTTTTGTCATCGTGGCGTCACTTTTTTATTATAATCGTGCTATAGATGTTGTAAGTGTTCGCAAATTGTGCGATACATTGATGAATTCTACAGCTCAAGCTGACAAACAAGCGATAAAACTACGCCAACTTATCGATAGTACCATATTTAAGTTCAAAATCTGTACCGTGCCTACCGTGCCTCCCGTGCCTACCGTGCCTCCTGTGCCTACCGTGCCTACCGACATTGGCACGGTAAAACACGGCAATTTTTAATAAGGGGCCCAACACGGCCCAACACGGATTTTTTTTAAATAGGCACGGCACGGCACGGACACGGCACGGCCCATGCCCATCTCTACTCTATTCTCAGATTTCTCTTTGTATCTTTCAAGTAGTATGTTTTTTTGTCTACTTTTCTGTCCGAATTTCACTTTGATTATCTGTATGCATCAATATTAATATCTGAAACTGACCGAAACATAACTGACCTAATTTCCAGGGGGAATGTAAATTTTATCATGATATTGGCTCTTAATTCATGCTGCTTTCATATTTAATTAAATTCCTTGAAATAATTTTTGACTTAATATTCGAAAATTCAAAATTTTAAATTTTAACATTTTGTCAATTTCTTATGTCATAATTAGTATAAATCAAATAAAAATTTATTCGGAGACGTTACTTTTATTTTTTAAAACATCATGCCAAAAAAATAAAAAATGTTGACTTGTAAAGTTGCTAGGTAAAAATTCACACCTAAAACTTTCATAACTTTACCAAAACTGATCTGATTTCTAAGCGGAATGCCATTTTCATCATGCATTTAAATTAAATTAAATTAAATTAAATTAAATTAATTAAAAATTTAATTTAATTAAATTAAATTAAATTAAATTAAATTAAACTATACAAATTAAATTAAATTAAATTAAATAGTACAAATTAAATTAAATGAAATTAAATTAAATTAAGTTAAATGAAATTAAAATAAATGAAATTAAATTAAGTTAAATTAAATTATACAAATTAAATTAAATTAAATTAAATTATACAAATTAAATTAATTTAAATTAGGTTAAATCAAATTAAATTAAATTAAATTAAATTATTTAAAAATTAATCTCATTAAAAAAATAATTTTTTAGCTCGTATCTCTAATTAGCTTTATCTGACTTTCATACATCCCGTGTCACTGTTTTCATCGACTTTCCGTCTCTTAGCTAGACTTTTTCCCCCTTCAAACCCTCCTCACACTGTATCTCCCTGACTCTCTGCTTGTCTGAACTTTTCACCATCTATCTGTTACTGATTACCACCTTTTTCATCTTGCTTTCTTCTCCCTATCTCTATTACTTTCTGCTTATTCATCTCTCTGCCGCTGACTGCAATTTAGTTTATGCAAAGTCCATTTCCCAATAGACTTTTTATTGACAACCTTCAGCAATTCGCAATTCAATTCATCAACTGAGAACTCGATGTAGTTGTAGTTGTGGTTGGCCTTTTTTTTTTGAAATTCATCACTCATAGTTTTCTATATTATTACAGTTAGCACTATCGCATAGAGCGTATTTCCGTTACCATTTCCAGTTTCCGTTTCCGCTTTTGCCCAGTTGCTTTTTCGCTTTTGCCTTTCACTTTCTGTCTGTCAGAGAAATTCTCTTACATTTCATTTCATGTTTTATTTCTTTATGTTTTATTGTTGTTGTTATCAGCACAGCAAGCGAGTGTACATTAAACTCGGGCTTTCTTCATATTGGCCCAGTTTTGCCTTTGGGCTCAAAAGAAAACTTGGCCATTTGTTTCGGCTGTCGCCTTTGTCAGTTTCATGTAAAGTTTTTAACCTTTATAAAGTGCGATATTGTTGCTAGCTGTACGTGACTGACAGTTGGCAAATTCCCAGCACGTATACCCTGGTAATACCCTGTATATTGCATAAATTTGTGAAGTGGCATGGTTCTTTCTGCTTAATATTAATATTAATATTAAACATATTAATTATAATTTATTTCGATAGTCACTATAAAATTTCTAATTCACAAAATTATTTAATCCCAATCGATTATTGAAAAATATTTTTAAACTTTTATATGTATATATTTACATATGTATCTAAAATATTATTGCTAAAAACTTTTGCTTTAACTTTTTTCATTCTTTTTATTATTTTTTTATTTATCAATTTATTTATTAATTTATTTATTATTGATTATTTATTATTTTTTCTTAGTTATTATTTATTATGTATTTTTTATTATTTATTATTTAATATTTATTATTTAATATTTATTATTTACTATTTATTATTTATTATTTAATTTTTATTATTTATTCTTTATTTTTTAATATTTATGTTTTATTATTTATTTAATGTCAACTTATTATGATATTAAATTGTTATGAGTTACATATAATTTTAAATTAAAATAAAATGTTTAAAAAACAATATAAATGTTAAAAATCTGTCACAGGGTAACTGCTAGCTGTGCTTGCTTCAAATTTATTTACATTTACACATTTTTTTATGTAATTCTTGTATTTGTCTGGGCATTGTTTGGTAATTGATTTGCGAAATGCAAAGAACAACAGAATATTACGACATGAAAATGAGATGCTGACCCAAGTACCCTACACTTCTCAATTCCCCTTCCCTCTGGCATGTCCTGCACCCCTCTCTCTCTCTCTGACCGGTGTGCCTCTGTCCTGCTGAGTTTTCCAATCAAAGTTGTCGTTGTTCGACGTTATTGAAAGGAGCTTAATGCCCAAATAAGCTGTCCATTATTCAGCAGCATGTTCAGACTGCAGGGTGAGTAAAGGCAGGAAAGGGGAGCATAAAAGCGAGGTGGTGAAGTAGCTGCAAAACACACACAAAAACTTTTGCGAGCCGAAAAGAAAGCTGGCATTCAAATGCGCACCGAGTGCAGAGATGTGCATGGCAGAGTGAGGGGAGGGAGAAGAGGAGAAAGAGCTAGAGAAGAAGAGCGAAAGAGTGGGGAGAGAGGGGGGACTGGTACTCACTCCTCATGCATTATGCGCATTGTTTGGCAACTGACAAAAGCAACTTTTATGCTCATGTTGCCTAAAAATTGTGTGTATTTTCTTTTCAAAAAGCAATAGACAACTTCAGTTTCATGAGAGAGAGATAGAGAGAGAAACGAGAGAAACGCTCGACAGAACATCACCAAAACAGCATAGAATAAATCACGTACGCATATATATCCATTGGGGGGCAGGGGGCGGGGGCGTGGCATTAGTTGAATGTTACGTGCATCTGCATAAGCACAATCGATGCTGCTAAAATCATGTGCCCAAGTTCAACATGCAAAGTCAACAAGAATAAAAAGCTCCAATTACCAATTTTGTTAGGGAGAAAAGGGGGGCAAGGTGAGGTCACTTAATTGGCGCTGACCTGTGAACACGGGAAAAAAATGATATATATTTTTTACTCTGTGGAATTTCAATCGAATTAAATTTTTAAAAATTTTTAGACTCTGTGACTTGTAACCTTCTTTAGCTTTCTGTTTAATATTTTAGATTAAATAAATTTTTTTTGTTTTGTTGAATCAAAATCTAAGTTAATGTTTTTAGTTTCAATTGTTAATCGATTTTTAACGACTGCGTTTATTTGTCGTTAAAAGAAAGCATAAATATATCGAGTTGTGATTTAATTTTATTATAAATTCCTATTTTTTCAGAAAAAATACAATTTTTTTATAGATTTAAATATATAATTTTTGTTACCAATTTTAAAACTTTATATTTTCTATTAATTTTTAAAAATTCAATAATAGTAATAATACATTATTTAAGTTTTTACTATATTTATTTGTTGGCTTTCAATAAAACCTTATTATTTATATAAAAGTTAAGTAAATCATTGCTTTAATTCAGTGATACTTTTTTTATTTATTTATTTATTATTATTCATTATTTATTTATTTTAAAAAAGACTTCTAGCTCTTCAATTTATAAATTGTAATTATAATAATTTTTAGATTTTATTGTAATCTTATCCCCTTTTCATCTTCTTTTCATTCCTGTCATTAATTTGACTTTTTTATTTGTTGTAGAGATTTGCACATTACCCATACGCCGTGTGAGTTAGCACTTTAAGCTGTTACTTAAGCCGTTAAAAGCGTCGTTCCCCCTCTCTCTCTCTCTCTAGCTCTCTCTCTCTCTCTAGCTCTCTCTCTCTAGCTCTCTCTCTCTAACTCTCTCTCTCTCTCTGTCTCATTCTCTTCACTTTGGCCCTGAGGGCGTCTGTTGTAGCTCATGCAAAATGCAGGGCCAAAGGTTGAATAAGTTACGAGTCGAAGTCAACGGTTTTCTTCAACTTTAAGTTGGCATTGAAGATTTTCGGCCCAAAGCAAAAAGTCGTTGCCCGTTTCTTGTCTGACAATGACAAGGACAGCGAGCCAAGAGTTAACTAAATGCTTGACAGTTGCAAACCAGGCCAAAACGAAGAATCCTTAGTCCTGCGGATCCTTCGTCTCTGTCTCCCATGTTGCTTAAAAGTTTTGCGTCGTTGGCAATGACAGTTTGAAGCTGCCTGTCTTGTTGCGCTGTGCTGTGTCCTTGCTGCTCCACTTTGACTGTCCTTTGACATCCGCCATCCGCCAACGCCAACGCCGCACAACTTCCTGTTTACAATTTAAACTAATAAGCAACGTCGCAGCCACAGCGAACAACGAACAACGAACAACAGCGACGTCAAATGTCTCGCATCGTTTTCAATCTTCATTTTGCCACACATATATTCAATAAATCGAAATTGACATGCGCCCAGCTCCAAACTCGCACTCATATCCTTACAAATGCAAATATTTTCTATCCAGCCAACAAGTAGACAAGCCAAAGCCATTAATATTTACTTCCGTTCGCTTTTTGGAACTGTAACTTTGTTAGCTTAGCAGCAACTATCAATTCAGACTTCAAATATTAAGTATACGTAGTGTTTATTGTGGTTAGAGATGCAAACTATTAGATTGTTGTTTAAATGTTTGCTTAGTATTGTAAGGGATTTGAATATAAAAAGAAAACAATTAAGAATTCAATTAAGATTCAATTTTCCATAAAAAAAAATAAACGCATTACTTAGATAAGCTGCTAATCTTAGTAATATATTTGATTTCAACAGAAATTGTTATTAAGAAATAAATAAATTACACAAATTTTCACAAATTTAAATTATAGTTAAATATTGCAACACTATAACTCAAATTATTATCCCGATAATTCCGCATTTTAATTACTCAAAAGATGTAACAAATATAAAATTCCAACTTTTGTTTTTAATGTAATTATTAATATACAAGTACCAGACATTCTTTGGCTTATTTATTAGCTATATTAACTCGCATATTTTTTACACGCTTTATTATTGAAATTCTCCATAAGTAGATGTTACATAATTTCTGCCTTCTCCTTTGCTTCTTTGGCTTCTCGCCACTTGTTGGGAGACTCAATTAAGTTGGAAAATTTGCAGAAAACTTGCGAAAGGCTGCGATGCGCACAAATATTTGCAGATACTCAAAAATGTGAAGAGCACTTTTGTTAGAAAAGCGCAATCAAAATGTCAGCATAACAATAAATTAGAGATAGCATCAGCCAGAGAGAGAGAGGTAGAAAGAGAGAGAAAGTTAAAAAGTTGGCAACTTTAACGTCAGCCCAAAAGTATGCAATAATAATCTTAGTCTTTTTAGCCAAAAGAAATTGCTAGGCACTTGCTGAGGGTATTATTACTTGGGCATAAAATATGAGACGCACTAAAAAATGCGTGTTAAGCTCTTAAAATAATTTATATGCATCCAATCAGGAAGTCTTAATACAGTCAAATCGACAAACTATAAAATAGAATTAATGAATTGCCTTTAAAAATAAGTGAAAGGGTATATTGTATTCGTTGCAATGTATGTAACAGGGAGAAGGAAGAAAATACTATTATTAGCTATTACTCTACTAAATCGCAACAAGATAGCCCAAATAGAACGATAGTATTAGTTGATTTAAGTTTTTTAGCAATGTCAGTGCCTAAAAGAATGCAATAAAATGAGCTTATATCGATTAAAATAAGTAGCGGGTATCATATGGTCGGAAACTCGCCTATAGCCATTCCCGCTTGTTTAATTTAACAAATTTTTTGTTTATTTAGATATTATGATAAAATTCATTTTATTTCAATTATATTACTCGCCATATAGTTCTAAAAAATGTTATCAAAATCGAACAAAAGTCAGAGAAAAAAACAGTCGGAAAATAAATATTTTAACATCAATAGAAGTTAAGATCACACACATTATTTAGCTAAACAAAATATAACAACATCTGTTTCAAAATGAATCTGAATATAAAGTTATTGAATTAAACAACTCTCAGGCCCATTTTCTGAATGGGTAAAATTGATAAATATTGAAAAGATATTTCTACGTAAAATATCGCAAATTAAGTCTATATATATATATTTATATATGCATTGAAAAACGGTCCTTAGAGTATATTATTTTCGGTATGCTGTACTTGGCTAAACTTTCATCTTTTTTTGTTGAGCCTTAAAAACTTTGCACGCATTATATTTAATAATTATTATGCAGAGACTGTCAGAGTGTCAACTGAGAGGTTGAGTGTGTTTAGTGTAGGGATAGGAAGTGAGGCAGAAAGGGAGAGAGAGGGATAAAAAAAGAGAGAGAGAGAGCGAGAGAGAGAGGGAGAAAGGAAGGCTTTGCAGGCACCTTTGAGCCAAGCAATGTTTGCGTTATCTCATTTAACACTTGAGCAACTTTTTACACACACTTGTGTTTCGCTTTTGTTGTGCGTATGTGTCTGGCTGACTGTCTCTCTGTCTGTCTAACTGTCTGTCTCTCTGTCTGTCTTACTGTCTGTCTGCTTTGTCTGCCTTACGCTGTGAGAGCGTCCAAGCATCGCATTTGCACATTAACAGTGTGAAAAATTATGATTGAGCTATAAAACAGTCAGCTGAATTCCTTGTTCACCTGGCTCCCAACTGAGTCTGGGCCAAGTTAAGCTAAGGTCACACATGAGTGTATGTGTGTGTATATCTGTAGTGGTAAAGTTTTTGGCAAGCGACATGAGCTGAGAGTACGGGCCAGGATATGCCTTGAGGGCAACTTTAAGTAACTTAGGACAAGGAAATTTGCACTTTGTCTTTGCTTCCGCAGCTGACTCGGAACTTTAACAGCTGCTGCCCGCCAGCTAATGAGGCCCACTGCCACGCCCCCTTATGCCCTATAACTTTGCATATGAGTAAAGCCACAAAAGTTAACTCCCAAGAGATAGAGAGAGTCACAATTAGCTCAAAGCGAACAGTTGCTTCAGTTGCTTCAGTTGTTGTAGTTGCTCTAGTTGCTGTAGTTGCTGTAGTTGCTGGTGGTGCTGTGTTGTGGTGCGACTGTGGTGCGGCCTCACTTTATAAATATTAGATGAGCCAACGGCTCGAGTGGCTCCAAATTGCTGCAGGTCGTTTCAATTGACTTGTTGGCCATTAGTAATAAACATGGGCGTATAAATCAATCATGCGACAAGCTGATAAACATCATTCAACAACAAAGTACCTAGTAATAAATAGATACACTCAGACTAAAATATTATTATGATAATAATATAATAATAATTAAAATAAATTCTGAAATAAGACCGAACTTTATCTCCTATGACAATGTGCCATTATAATAAAAAAAGTTTTTAAAAATAATATATTGCTCTCTAAAATTCTTCGATCTCATAAAATTAGAAACATATTTTCTAAAAACCAAATGTTTTTGGCGCCAAGCCAAACATTTCTAAAATATGGAAATGTTTACTGTGATATTATATATTTTTAATAATTTTAGAACAACATTTGAGGCAATAACAATAAAACTGCTTAATCGTTTTTATCTTTACTTTAAACAGATTTAGAAAATTATTCTATGTCTAAAGGTATATTTTTTTAGATTTGAAAAAAAAATATTTCAATTAACAATTATTAATTTGGTCATTTTATTAGAAAAGACTAAAGAAAAGGACAAACAGGGGTAAATTTGGTCATAATGTTTAGATAACAATCAGAGTTGTTACTAGTTAATTAATTATATTTGAAACAATTTTAAAATAAAATTTGAGGCTATAACAATATGTTTACTTCAAACAACTTTAGAAAAATTGTCTATGTCTGAAGGAATTTCATTTTTAATTTCGAAAGAAAAATATTTCAACTAACAATGTTTTTTTTGGTCATATAGACTGAAGGAAGGGAAAAACAAGGAATAATTTTGTCATAATATTTAGATAAAAATAAACAATACTTACAAAAAACACCACAAAAGCTTTTCTTGCAATTTAAAAAAATTATCTCCTTTTTGTAATTTATTATTAGCAAATTAGATTTACAAAAATTAACTTATTTTCGAAATTTTTTTTTGTAATTTAAGAAAATGAAACTAAGAAACAAAAATCCATTAAATGCTTGTAATAGTTACAATACTTATACTTTAATCTACGATTCATTTCATTTTAATCGAATAAAATTGTAAGCTTATTTGAATTAAATAAATTCAACATAATTTTTTCGAGTGCATGTTTTATATGTATATATGTATGAATACAATCTACAGTTCAATGCGATATGTGCTCATAAATATGTTAAAGACAATAAGCGCCAAGCAATTTGGTAGCCTGCTTTGGGGAGCATTTATTGGATTTTATGCTCTGCTTTTGCCACTTGCCACTTGCCACACAGCTAAGCCTCGCTGCTATTTATAGACTACCCTCGCAGGGCGACGCAACAGTTGGAAACTGCGTCTATTTATAGACAATGAGCGGGCGGAAAAGCTTTCACGACTCGAATAACAAAATAAAAACGACCATTAAACTTGCTGAGAGATATTTAAACTTGCATAAAAGCTAAATATAACACGACGCAATGCTGCAAGTGGCAAGCGGCTAGTGGCAAGCTGCAACATCAAATTGCTGCAATTGCATCTCTCTTTAAGCAGCAAAAATTCCACTTTTCCACTTGCTCAAGTTGCTGCATCAAAAATGCATAAAACGCAGTTTCCTTTCACTCAAAATTCACCGAAAAAAAAAAGGCCAAAAGCAATTTTTAGAGTTCCAAGAAAACAGTTTTATTTGCGCTTTATTGACTCTAGTTTGGTGCTCCAGAAAACGTAAAAAGGTTGTTAGACTCAATAAATTTGGTTAGTTTTAATTTTTTTCATTTTTCACATGCATTTTATTTTAAAATAAAATAAATATTTCTAAAAAATTTAATTTGCATCATTCTTCCACATATTTTTATTATAAATATTTCAATACCCTATTTCAATACCCTGGAAATTGGTAAATGCAATTCCGACAAATAAAAGTATGTTTTATTCTCAGAACGAGAACACATGAATACATTTTTTATACTTTTTCTTCCATTCACACTTGTTATTTTTTTGTGACTCTTTTCTGATTCCTGTGAAGGGATTTAACATTCAATTTCTATGGCACTTTTTCAACTTACTGTAAGTATACTTGTCGGTCAATTTAAAGCAAATGTTTTAGTACCAAAATAAGCAAAGTCTCTTTATAAACTTTGGTCTTTTCTTCTTGCTCTGTTTCGATACCCTTTAAGCTCGTTAATTAAATTTCTATTGCTTTTTTTAAAACAAATGCTTTTTCAATGCTCAACATAAACTTAAATTTCTGTCCCTTTGTTATGCTGTAAATAAATATTATTTTAGTACCCTAGAAAAGTTGTTTGATGCATTTTCGGTTAACTTTCTTTGAGCATTATTTTAGTGCACACAAAAACAAATGTTTTCATTTTCCTAAAAGCGAAAAATATTGTTTTCCCTTTTACTTTTTTTTTTACATTTCTCCTTCCTTTGAAATAGTTGCATTTCGGCTTATTGCTTTGTCAAGTTTATTGCTAAGTCGAGTATTTTTATAGCTCACAGTATTTTCATTTCTTTTGGAAAACTTGCAGCTGTCACTTGAGCAATTTATGTTTTAAAAAACATGTTTTGCTTTTTGCTTTGACGCAAAAAAGTATGCTTTGATTGTTGAATTTGAATTTTAATTGCTCAGCGCGTTTTATGTCGCATGTCTCTCCCTTTCTCTTGCTCTCTCTCTCTCCCTCTCTTTCTCTTTTCTGCCTTCTTATTCCACTCTTTAGCATTTATTGCTCCAAAAAGACACTTAACGCAACGAAGTATGGAATGCCTTTAGCATTTCAATTGTTTGGCCTCCAACTTCTCTCTCTTTCTCTCTGCCTCTACCCCTCTCTCTTTTCAGTCTCTCCTTCCCTCTTCCCATTCGCACTTAACATAACCCATTTCGTCGCCTGTTTTTTGCGCACAATTACGCAACAACAAGTACAACAATAAAGTAAATAATATAATACTGCAAAGAATGTTAGCTATTAATATTTGAACGACTAACAGATACTCTGTAAAAATTAACTTAATTTATTTTTTTTTTATTAATTTAATGTGTTGTAGCCTACAACTCACTTTAAATTTTATTGGTAGTTTGGTCTACCCGCTTGTCACACTGCATGCTTACAGGGTATACAAAAAAGAAGCATTGCCGTAATCAGAAAGACGTAAAAATTTTCTACAAGCAGCTAACGAAAATATTTGAAATTGCTTTCTTGCTTTGCCATAACTTTTCACTTGGTTTTCCACTTGCCTTATACCTTTTCCACCTTCCCACCTCCCCACCTGCCCGTTGCCACACCTGGCATTACCTTTGCTTTTGGCATTCCGTCTGTTCTAATGGCATAAATTTAGGCAACCGTAGCTACTTGTATTTTTAAGGGTATTTTTTGCCCACAGCTCTTAGCGACGCACAAAGTAGACGAAGCTCTTGACATTTTTTTTCCTCATTTATTTATTTATTTATTTATATATTTTTTACTTTATTTCATTTTCTCTTTTTTTTTTTTTGATTTGGTGTAACGCTTTAAATTGTTTGATAAGGTTAATTGCCCATTTCTTTGGTTGCTGTTAAATTTCTGCTGATTTTTGGCAGCCTTCTTTTCGAAATTCCAATGTCTAATGTCCTTTCTCCATAAAATATTCGCACAGCGGGCGACAAGGACATCATGAGAACATACATACGTATGTGACACAGGTCAAAGCAGCGGGAGACAGAAATATATACTACATATATTAGATATATACGATTGCGTATTTTGGTATTTTTTGTTGTTATTTTGTTGTCAGTGGCAGCACTTAGGAAAGGACATCAAATACGAGAGCATGTTCTGTCCTTGTGTGCCGCAATGTATTCAATTTCATCTCATTATATTGTAGAGCAGAGGAATCTCTCTGTGTCTTGTTATTCAACTATAAATACATAATGGACTATGAAATGAATACGCCCAATTCAAGGACATAAATAGCTCAAAAGATTAGCCAAAAACATTCCATACGCATAGCGGGCGAAGTTTTGATTGAATCTCAGATTACAGAACGTTGGCTGCATTATGAATATTCATAGGCATTCAATCTTTTCTCCGAAGGAATTTGCATTTTTAATTAGTTTATTTTGACAATTTAATAGGAAAATTGCAAGACAATCGATTATTTTTCGATAAAGCAGGCACTAATTAGTTTAATTTTAAAATATATATGAATATGTACTTTTAAGAATTTCAGATTACAATCGAAATGTTTATGAATTTTCCATTTTTATCATAAAATCATATACAGGGGTGCCACAGGAATCACTTTCGCTATAAATTTCATCCAAATTTAAGTCAAATTCAAGCGAATGCGAGTTCTGTGGCACCCCTGATAAAATACCTTGATGAATTTCCCATTTTTATCATAAAATAATATACAGGGGTGCCACAGGAATCGCTTTCGCTGGAATTTGACATAAATTTCATACAAATTTAAGGAAAATTCAAGCGAAATCGACTTCTGTGGCAGCCCTGATAAAATACCTTGATGAATTTTCCATTTTTATCATAAAATAATATACAGGGGTGCCACAGGAATCGCTTTCGCTTGAATTTGACATAAATTTCATACAAATTTTATACAAATTTCATACAAATTTAAGTCAAATTAAAGCGAATGCGATTTCTGTGGTACCCCTGATAAAATACCTTTTAGAAAAATTTACAGCACTGTTCAGTACTAATTAAAGCTAAAATATCAGCAAAAATTTCTATTGAAACCAAGTTTCCCATTTAATTCCTACATAGCATATTTTAATATTTTATTTGTTTATAATCCTTTTACTTTAAATTAAAACGTATATACATTTTATATTATTTTAATTTCATATTTTGACATTAAATTAATAAATAAATAGATTTCCTTAATTCACTACAAAACAAAAGTATTATCAATAGTTATCCAGCACTAATTACAGTCACAAATCTAAAGCTGGCAACTATAAATACAAAACTTACTCAGTTCTCCAGTACTTTTACTTGTTTCATAATTACTTTTGTTTTGCCGTTTGTTTATACGGAATTTCCAGAAATTCTGTCACCTTACATAGCTCTAATTACCTTTGGGATTTCTCCACTATGCTTCACTTTTCACTTTGCTTTCGTTTTTCGACATACACAACATACTTTCAGAACAGTCTTCACATTTCTTTTCAACTGAAAATTCTACAACTATTTGGGCACATAACACCCAAAGGGGAAAACTTTCGTCCATGTAAAACTATTTCCATATGTTTTTATTGTTGTTAGCAGCTGTCAGTTTGTCTGTTTGTTGTGTATCGTGTGGCTGACACGACAGCAAGCTGACCACAGAAACCACAACAAACAATTGCAATAAAAATAAATATCAAAATAATTATGAGCAGAAAAGTTTGCAAGCCAAGAAAAATATGACAAAACATCCATCATTTTTTTTTATTTTTTTTTTTGTGTACATCTTTATTCAAATTAGAGTACAAGTTGTAATAATAACAACAAACAGCGAGAAGTGCAGAAGTCAACAGGACAAAGGCGACACTTGAAAGTGGTTTTAATGAAATGTCCACGAGGGTCTTTGAAGTTGTCCATTTAAAGGACCTGTCTGTCCCCTCTCTTTCAACCCCATAAAGCACACAAGTGGCCGAAGCTAAAGAAACGGAAGCAAAACACAAAATTATGATAAGGACACAACACAAAATAAAAATAAAAAATAAAATAACTCTGCTGGATTGAAGAGCATTCCATTGAATGCTCCTCTTCCTACTCGAGTGGCTGAACAGTCATTAAAATGGAACTCGCGCAAATTATGCAGTCCAAAAACAACAACGACGATAACAACGACAACGGGGGGGGCAAAAAAAACCAACACAATTTGAAAACTGCCACAGCAGCAAAACTGACATCAAAAAAAGCAGGCTTGGGAAAGGGTTTAAGCAGAGAGAGAGAGAGAGAGCGAGAGAGAGAGAGAGAGAGAGAAGGCTGATGGCAAAATATGTCGCCGATGTTAAGTGCTTCATTTAATTAACAAAGTTGACATGAAAGCTTCGGCCCTCCATTGGGAAAAACCCGCACCTTGTGCTTGCTTCAATGGCTTCAACTTTTCTTTTGTACGCGTATACCCTGTAAACTGGGCATCAAATTGGTTTGCATTAAATTAAAACAGTTTAAAATTAAACTCGGCGATTCTAGAGATCATAACTCATTGGCATAAGTTCAAGTTATTTATTATTCTTTACTATATTTGGATAAAAATTTCAACTTCATTTTCAGTAAAGCGATTTTAAAGTACTTTAATGTGATAATTTTTTAGACGATACTTGGCCGTGTTGACCAGAACTAATTAATCAGTAACCATGTATCAGAATTCGAAAAATTTCTGATGGGCATCTGGAGAAAGCTTTGATGAAATTTTAAGGCAAAAACGAAATTGTCATTTCTTTTTTTGTCAATGTTTTGAGTATTTATTAAGAAAATTCAAAACAATTTGGCGCAAAATGCTTAATGAAATGGGAATGAGCACAGCAAAAGCCCAGATTTAATATAATTATTGGAAAATTGCATTAAAAAATAATTAAGAGCATTTAATATTTTATATGAGAAAGTTTAAAGCACTTTTCCTAATCATTTTCCTTAAAAATACGCAGATTCCAACGTCTTCTTAGCATATTTTTTTAAAAAACCTTATTAATATTAATAAAGTGGTTTCCTTATTAATTTTGTCGTATTTATTTTCAAATCTTGTGCTCTGTTAATAACGATTTTTTGAATCGATATCAAAGCATCATAATCAGAAAATTTCAGCGCACTATTTTGGTCATCATAATCACAAAATTTGAAATCATGATTGCTCATCACTGCTGCTTACCAGAATAATCATAAAAATTTCATCGATTTTCTGTTGTCGATTTGTTCTGGTGGCCAAATATATCAGCTTGATTTTGGTCTTGTCGATTTTAACATGTCAATTTAAAAAATCTATTCACATTTTTTGGATTTACATCATTTACAGGGTAACTCTTAGTCAAAGGCTTTTAATGCTTAGACTTGAACTTGTTTTTTGCCTCAGTTGTTTGCGCTGCTTTTCTTTGCTCCTAATTGTTTACACACTGTGTGTATATGTGTGTGCTGTGTGTGTGTTAGTTAGACAGACACAGACACAACACGTGGCGTAAACACATTACTCATACGACCCGTGTGTCATAAGCAAAATTAGCTGAACTCCTCTTTACTTTGGGTAATTTGATTAGAAATTCGCAAGTTGTGACTTTCGATTTTATAATGTCATATTGTACTTGCCCTATAGAACTTATTATTAGTTTTTGCCCTGTACTTAAAGTTAATTGCAAAAACAAACACACAGAGGGAGATAGGAGAATGGAGAATGAAGAATGGACAAAGGTCGCATATTGAAGTGCGTGGTTTAATTAATTACTGGACACAGTTTCCCGCCCTATATCCTCCTCCTCCCTCCTATGTCTGTCTTGTTTTGCACATGTGTATCTGTTGCTCAAACTCGTGTTGTATCTTGTATCTTTTAGCTACATTCGCTGGCAACAGCTGCGCATTTTTCTCAGCCAGCCGTCGGATAAAGTGCGAATGATAAAAAAAAAACAACAACAAAAATATATAAAGAAAAATGGTGGCAACAAATTGCATGGCATATGCGTAGTTAACGTTATCAGCGTCCATTTTTTTTTTATGCCCTCTCTCGCTGGTCATTATATAATATCTATATAGTCGTAAAATCGTCGGTTCCTTTATAGTAAACAAGGCCATTATTATTTGCTTTTCATCACTTGCACAAATATGCCACAGAGATTTTGGCTGCTTTTTATGTTTGTTTGTTTGTTTGTTGTCTCAAATAATATTGACACAAAGATGGCAAATGAATACATAAAGCAAATTGCTTAAGTGTCCATGGAAATGGGACAAAGTGGAGTTAAATCGAGGGGTTCTTTGTTGTTCTACTTAATTAAACAGCGCACATTATTAAAGGATGTGTTTTTATTGATAAACAAATATGGAAATCGAAATTAAGTAAACAAGCCAGAAGCAGATTAAATTAAAAGTAAATTTAATAATAAATCAATTATATGATTTATTTATTTTACATTTATTTTAAGCATCAACAAATAGGTACCTATTTGGAATTGTATAATTGTATTTATTTATTTGAAAAAGTAAATAATTTATGCCACTTAAATTGATAAAGCTTTAAACTGTTTACATTTGAATAATTGATGTTAATTTCAGATATCATAATTAAAAATAAATAGAAAAAATTGCAGACTAAATCGAAAAGAAAATTTAATTATTAATAAATATAATAATTTATTTATTTACCGTCATCAAATATATTTTTTCAGGTGTATTATTCTCTATTAAACACCATTCAAATTTTCGAAAAGCCCGCAATAAATTATTTATAAATAATTTAAGCCATTTTATTGATTAATATTCATGCTGTTTACATTTAAATATTTGATGTTAATTCCAGATATCATAATTAAAAAATAATAGAAAAAATTGCTGATTAAATCAAAAAGAAAATTTAATTATAAACAAATAAAATTATTTATTTATTTACTGTCATCAAATATATATTTGCAATTGCATTATTCTATATTAAACACAGTTCAAATTCCCGAAAAGCCAGCAATAAATTATTTATAAATAATTTAAGCCATTTAATTGATAAATATTTATGCTGTTTACATTTGAATAATTGATGTTAATTCCAGATATCATAATTAAAAAACAATAGCGAACATGTTTACATTACGACGCATAGCAAATGAGGCAGTTGCGAAAACTTCGTAATTGTTGTTGTTGAAACAGAATCAGAATCAGAACTCACCTGTCAAGTTGCAGCTGTGCTTGCCACAAAACGTTCAACTTTTGCTGTTGCCTCTTTTATTCAGCTGCACGTGGAATTATTTAATTCTTTGCATTTTATTTGTAAATTTTCCGTATAGTTTTTTTCCTTTATAATTATTTAAACTTTATACAATATTAATTTATATTTTTGGTATGTGCACTTGCAATTTTTGTTTTGCTTTTTTATGGCCATGTGGCAGGCTACAAGGAGAAACATTCAAAAGCAAACTTAATGTGGCATGGCGAACCGTAACCGATCGTAAAACCAATGGGTTATAGTGCTAGTATATGTATATATATGTGTATGTGTGTGTGGCATGTGCAACAGTTTCCGTTGCTGGCAAATGGGTTTTTTTTATTTTATGGCCATGGTAAAAGTAAAAATTAAATTGCGGACCGCGCAACAGTTTGCAATTATGTGCAAATGCAGCAGGATGTCGCGTACACAGGACACAGGACACAGGATACAGGACATGCTGTTGTCTCCACACATGCCACACAATTTGCTTTTAATTGTTTCAGTTTCGCCAATTAATTTTCCATTTTAATTTCTCAATTCAATTTGGCTTAGTTTCCAATTTGGCATTCAATTCACAATTCAACATTTCACTTTAAAAACTCTCATGAATGGCCTCCCATTCATTTAGTCACTTATAGTATTCACAAACATTCACAACGCTTTTGTTTTTGTGGCTGTTGTTTCTATATCTACTTTTTCTTTGTGTACTGTTGCTGCTACTCTGGATGTTGTTGTTGTTGCTGTTGCTGCTGCGTTGTTGCAACCTTCTGCGACGCCTGCCAACTGCGAACTGAATTGCTCCAGTTTCGTGTTACACCTTATAAAGTGCTGCCTGCTCCCGTGTTATTTATCCTTACTATATAGACGAGTCCCGACTGGTTGCCTGCCTGCCATTCTGTCTCAATGTCTGTCCGTACGCTTCCAGCTGCTTGCGCCCGTTGGTCTGATAAGAAATTGCTGCTGTGTGTGTGTGCTTAACGAGAGCGTAAATCACTGAGAGAGAGTCAGAGAGCGAGAGAGAGAGCGCGAGCGAGAGAGCGTGTGCAGTTACTGGAAAGTTCAGAGCAAGCATGGGCGATGTTTCGACGAGAAGCTTTATCCAGCCGTTAGCAAAAGTATTTGAATTTTATTTTTGAAGTTGGTATTTAAATAAGTTAATTTATATATTTATCAAAGTATTTATTTGGTACTTAAGTAAAAAAATAAATAATAGATATTATTTAGAGTACTAAAAATATATTTCATTTACCAATAACACAAATATTATTTTATTATATCAAAGCTCAACTTTTGAGATTTTAATGATTTTATTTGAATCACTTATTCTTTTTCTAATTTTTTATTGCTTTAAATACTATTGCATATGGGTTTTAAATTTAATAGATTTATTTTCTTTTTTTAATTATCGACGGATAAGTTTTTTATACTTAAATAACTTTAATTTTACTTTTCTGACTGTTTTTCAAATAATTATGATAAATATATTTATATTATCTTTTCTGGACTTTCCTTTTTTTCCAATATTTTCCTTTCATTTAATTGTTTACTTTTTTAACACTTTGGAAAAATATTTTTCATTATAATTTCGGGAATTCACTTTTTTTTCAATATTGGTATGTTTCTTTTTTAAATTTTTTTTTGAGCTATTTACTATTTTTTTGCATTATAATAAAAAAATTTAATAAATTTAATAATATACCCAAGTTTGCATTTCATCCATATTGTCCTTTTTTTAACTTTTTCATTTTTTAGCTTTAGAAAAACATATTTCTTTATTATTCTTGAATTCACTAATGTTCCAATATTTTTATGTTATTTTTTAAGTTATTTTTTACATACATATTAATAAAATAATTTTTATTATTTTCTTTTATCACTTTAGAAAAATATATTTTTCATTATTATTTTTAAATTCATTAATTTTCCCATATTTGTATCTTTTTTCTTAGTTGTTCTTTATTTAATCACTTCTTCCTTTAATCAACATTTTAATAAAATATTTTTAATTAATATCCAACCTTGCACTTCATCCATATTGCCAAACGTCGCACTGTTTCATTTATCTTGCTTCTCTTTCAGCCTGTCACTTACTACTTTTCTCACTGTCTCTTTCTCTCCCCCTCTCTCTCTCTCCCTCTAATTCCACTCATCGTACGCCAAAGTTGTAGCTAGTTTTTGGGTGTGAGCTTTCATGAATGAACACCCTCCTGTTGCATTTGTTTTTATTGCACAAAAAGTAGGTGAAAATCAACCCCACGCACACCCCAACCCACCTCGGGTCACCCTACTACAGCGCTCTCCAGACACCCCACCAAAAATCGCCTGGCCATGAAGTTCAAGATGAAGGTTATGCAGCAAAAAACTCAACGTAAAGTTTAACACCAAAAAAAGCTTGCGCTCTCTGGCGCGCTTTCTATGTTTTGCTCTCTTACTCTCTTTATGTTTCTCTCTCAGCTGTTACAACTTTCCTTTGCTCTCTCACTGTCATCCTTCTCTCTCTCTTTTTTTGGCTGTCGTTGAAACATCGCCGTTTGCTAACATGTTGCTGTCAATTCGACTCGATTTGTTTTGTTTTCTGCACCCCCTTAAAAAAATTATGCTACAGTTTTTTGTTTGTGTGCTAGTGATGAAGCATTTTGGGCGCTTTGCGTGTTGCTCGCTTGCTTCCTGTCCTTGCTGCCTAAATGCCTACCTGCAGTCCCTTTCCTACCTTTCTTCAGTCCCTGCTCCTTCCTCTTGCTGCAGACATTTTTTAGCTATTTCTTGGCATTCCTTTCTGGCCATTTGTTGTGCTTGTCTCCGCCCGCCTTGTGACCCAATTTCGAGCCCTCACGTACACGGCGCTCAGCAAGAGCAGCAAGCAAAAAGCAGGAACAGCAGCTTCTCAAATCTCGAGCTGTTGAAGCAGAGCATGTCTGGCATTAAAGGCATTTGCTGTGCCCACAGATTTTGCAGTCATTCCTTGCGCTTGATTGCCTTTGTGCTTGTACTTTTCTTGTTCTACGCTATCACATTTTGAGGCAGCAAAGACAAGCGGAAGTGTAGGGATAGGCAGGGGGTAGGCAGGAGGTAAGTAGGGGGTAGGCAGGGGGTAGGTAGGGGTAGATAGGGGACAGTTACGGGGTAGTTAGGGAGTAGTAAATTGTTGCACAGTAAAAAAAATCCATTCTAAAATTAATATTTTTACTATCAGTATACTCAGCACCCATTCAGATTTAAAGTTTTTAAATAAGCCTTAAGCATTTTATTTAACTGAAAATATTCTTATAGAGATAATTCTTATCCATATTTACACTTTTTCATAATGTTTACAAAGCAAACACAATTTGCTCTGAAAAAAAACATCTTTAAAAATTATGTTTTTCACTCTTCACTTTTCAGATTTAGAAAACCAAAAAAATTTGAACTTGAACGGAGAGAGAGAGAGAGAGCGCGAATACAGAGTATAGAAGACAGAGATTGAAGATGTAAATTCTTTTGAGAATTTATGGAAAAAGTCGAAAAATTTAAAATTTTTAAAAGCACAAAGCTCATTTGCAGAAATTATAAAGACGGCAAACAATATTTGTTTAATCTTATAATTCTAAAACATAAATTTTCCACTAGAGCCTCAGATAAGCCCTGTCTTAGAATAGTTTCACTATTGTCACATACTTCGATATGCTGATAGGCCGTAGACCTAAGTAAATTGTCTGCGAACAGATACGGAGTCTTCACACCATCTGCGATGATAAGAAGACGACGCCATCTGCAGTCGTATGAAGACGATAACTATTGATTGTTTAGGTTACTATTCTAATAGATATAAGTAGTTTAAGATAATTTTAGAGTTTTCAATAAATCTGCCGAACTCCTCGGCCATCAGTCCAAATCCAACACCCGAGCTGTACACATTATTTTCGCCGCGTCGCTCTGCCGGATATTCAATATTCAAAAATTCATTCTGCAAGGAATTCGCTTAAGTTTTGACAATGATGAGAATTTAAATATTTTGAAAAATTGTTAAGGGGTTAGTATAAAAAAATTCAAATTTTTGGAAAAATATATATTTCACAAAGCAACAAAAATTTAATTGCGGTATTAATTTGGACTGCAAAGAAGGTGTTTAAAAAGATATTCCCCATGAATTTAATATAGTTGTGACAATTTTTATAGAAGTCAAACTTTTTGAAAAAATGTTAGGGGTAGATATGAAAAATATTAAAAAATTATCTTTTTTCCCCTTTACTATTCAGATTTAGAAAACCAAAGAATTTTAACTTAAATATATACCAAAATTTCGGGTTTTTAACAACGCTTTAGAATCAAGTTTTTTTAAGTAAACTAAGCAAGTAAGTAAATCCATGATTAACGAACTTCTGACACCGCATTGGATTGCTTTTATCCCAAAATTCCGCATGCCCTTTTTTCTGTGTAGAGCTGACTAAAGTTCACATATTTGCATAGTGCATGGGGGCGTGTGTTGTACGTGGCGTATGCTTGATGCTTGATGCTAGCTACATAGCTGCCAATTACTTGTCAACATGTCGCGCTCCAGCAGCCGACCAACTAACTGTGATTGATTGTGCGAACGTGGTGTGTGTGTAAATATATATGAGTGTGTGTTTGTGAGCTTTGTTGTCAATGCTGCGCACCTGGCCGAGTTTCTAGGACTTTAAATGCAGTCAGACTGCCAAGGCAACGACACAAACTTGTGATACATTTCAAAAAGGACTTGAAACTGAGATACTTTTTACCAACTCAGCGACAACAACTGCAATTTCTAGCTCTCACTCTTTCTCTTTCTCTCTGTCTCTGTCTCCTCTCATACAAGTGCAACCATGCACAACAGCTAACTAGCACTCTTTCCCTTTCTCTTCGCCTTCTCTTCCCATTCTCACTACTTCCTCCCTTCCTCGCTGGACTGTGCAAATGATAAAAGTTTTGGAGCTTGTCGCTATCTTTTCTTAATTTGAGTTCGCCCAGTTGGCAAGTTGGCCTGTCAATGATGTGAACTTTCGAACTTTGATTGGCTGGCATACACACAGAGAGAGAGAGAGAGAGAGAGGTAGAGTGAGAGAGAGAAAGAGAGAGAGGGAGTAAAGTACATATAAGTACACAGTTCATGTTCATCTATATTTTGCATACTTTTTGAATCGATTCAAGTCAGTTCAATAGTTATACATATGTACATATAATATGTACCTAAAACCAGGCGAAATGTAGGCTAAAAAGTAAATGAAAACAGAGCTCATATTAAAGATATTCCTGAGCAATAGAGAGAAAACAGAGACAGACAGACTGAGAGAAAGAGAGAGGATGAAAAAGTCCATAAAGGTAAAAATCACTTTCAATATGAATTATTCTAAAATAATCATTTTAAATTTTACATTAATTTTTTTAAATTTTTTTATTTAATTTAAAGCTAACATTTTAAAATTTATGTTGATAAATTATTTTGAAAGTGTTCGAAAAACGAATAATTTAATCAATTTTAAACTTTTCACAAATTACTATCTATAAATGTATTTTTTATTGATTTTAAAATAGTGGAAGAATGATGATAATAGCATTATTATTAAACTTCATCGAATTAACATTAAATTTTTTTAAAACATTATTGTTTATTTTAAAGCTAATATTTTAAACTGTTTGTTGTTTAAATTATTTTGAAAGTATTCGAAGAAACGAATAACTTAATCAATTTTATACTTTTTCACATTATACTTTCTTTAAATGTATTTTTGAAGGTTTTTAAATAGTGGAAGAATGATGTTCATAGCATTATTATTAAACTTGATTCTATAGGTACGAAATCAAATTTTTTTTAAAAATACTATGAGCTTAAGAAGTCAAAAAAAAGTTAATGAAAATTTAATAAACATTAGAACTTAAATTTTTTTTAATGTTAACTTATATTGTTTAATCAAATTCGTTCTAAACCATTTCAAACTAAGAGAAAATCTTGCGAAATCCAGACTAAAATGCGATTGGGAACTGCGCTGTCATCAAAATGGTATTTTAGTTACCTCGGGCATCATTAGTAACATAATTCCACAACAAAATGCAATCTTAATTCCGCAGCTGGAAGGCAACAAACAAGCAGGTGAACCATTTCCAGGAATGCAGTTTGTGCTCAACTGCGTCTTATGCCTCAGTTGCATTCAGTTTGCAACAACAACAGCAACAGGGGCTGCACTTTAAGCTGATATAATCCTTTTGGGCCGCCCCAAAGCGGAGAATGCAAATGAATTGGCCCTAACAGCAGCTACAGTTACAGCTAAAATGTCAGCTATTTGTAAGCCAAAGACCGAGTCAAAGCCAAAACCAAAGCCACATTGACAACAACAATTGAGCGTCAAGCGATATAAATCAGAGCTACTAATTATGCTTTCATTTGGATGCTCTTGTATAACGAAATCTAATCAGTCGTGGACTGGGAACGTTGGGAAGTTAGTTAAATAACAAAAACACAACGTCAATGAGCTTAAACACGCAATGGAAAATACTTGAAATTAAATAAAGAAACGGCAAAATAAAACCTCGTGTGACGTTTCGGCTATTGCCATTATCATAGTACTAAAGCACAGGCAGCACGTAAATAAACCAGGTCACAGCTTTAAACGCTTTTTACGGCGGCAGAGATGCGAAAATTAAGTGGAGTAGAAAAATTACTCTAAAAACATAAAGACTGTTGACAGTTTAATTTTTAGTTTAATTAAGGCCAATTTAGTTTCATAAGGTAGCAAGTGTTTATATTTAACTATACGTTAAAGCTATGACAGGTTTTAGCACACTTTAGTGATGATATCTCCATGTTCGCGAAAGCGCTTTTCAAGTACTTTAGCTCGATAATTTTTTTGACTATCAATCAAGGTAATTAAATCGATTTTCATGAAAAATCTACAACTTGCTTTAATTTTTTCTTCGTAGTTCATTTGCAGAATTAAGTTCATTTAAACATGAGATGAGGAGCTGATTAGATATTGAAGCTTGAGATTTTTAATTTTGAGCTTTCGTAAACGCAAGGTTGGATCCTTTGCTAAAAAAACGCAAAAATCAATTAAGTTTGAATGCAGAATGAATTTAGAGGTCAAATCATTTAAACGACATTCCGCTTGGAAACCAGATCAGTTTTGGCAAAAGCTATGAAAGTTTCAAAGTTTATTTATGGCAAAATATTAAAATATTAAAGTTGGTCTGGTCAAAAATTTCGATTTTTTCTAAAACATTTCTTTTTATAAAAACTCGATGTATCGGTATATTATTAATTTTTTGTCGATTTTTACATTTTGTTACTAAACTCGATTCACAGTTTGGATTTAAAACACTAACTAACACTGCCATCTCTGATTCCACGATATAAAAAAAGCGTAGCACACTTTACGGCGCGGGTATTTAATGTGTGTGCCACACGTTGCGACAGTTTTAGCCGCGTGTGATAAAGCGACGCGATAGGCGCCTCAGTCAGACTAGCGTTGGTAAGAAAATGCCACGCCCCTATTTCGTGGGCTGTACAAATAAGTTTAATACGCTGACCTGACAGTCGTCCTTGCTGCTGTTGTTGCTGTTGTTTATTTGTCTCTTGTTCCTTTCGGTTTGGCGTCTTTCAAGGGTGTGACCGCATTTGCACCTGAGGTCGGTCACGAAAACGTCGTTGTCTGTGGCGCAGAGTTTAATTAAAGTTTTCTACAAATTTTCGTTGCTTTTATTATTGCTTTATTTTCCAAAACCAATTCCCTATCCTTGCTCCCACTTTGACAATCACTGAGTCTGAAGGACACAGCTTGTGTAGACAGTTTTATGACGGAGAGAGAGAGAGAGAGAGAGAGAGAGGGAGGGAGGGAGAGCGCGAAAACGGAATTTGGAAGACAGAGTTTGCAGACATATAGACAGGTTAGAATTTAAGGTGTAAATTCTTTTGAAAATGTATGAAAAAAGTGGAAAATTTTCAAAAGCACTAAGTTCATTTGCAGAAATTATTTAGACGGCAAACAATATCCAAAAATTTATTCTGCATGGAATTCGCTTAAGTGACAATAAATTTAAATATTTTGAATAATTGTTAAGGGGTTGGTATGAAAAAAATCCAAATTTTTGGAAAAATATATATTTCTCAAAGCATAAAATTTAAATGCAGTATTAATTTAGACGGCAAAAACGGTGCTAAAAAATACTTCCCCATGAAATTCAATCAAGTTTTGACAATATTATCAGAAGCCAAACTTTTTAAAAAATTGTTAAGGGGTAGATATGAAAAATATTCAAAAATTTTAGAAAAAAATTTAAATTTTCAAACTCAATTGTAGATTTAATTTAGAAGTCAATCAATGGTCAATAAGACTTGAAAAGATTAAGATTTAACAAAGATTTGAGAGCTTAAATATTATATTTTATTAAAAATGCTAAAGTGTAAAAATATAGTGCAGTAATAGTAGTATATATGTAAGTGGGAGTGTATTACATGTGAAACCCACCAAAACCCTTCACAGCTTAGTTTACTGTGTACATGTGGCGTATGCGTGTTATTCTGTTATATTTATTTTGTGCAACGCATGCAACTTGATTCGATTGCATTTGATACGTGCAACCAATATAATTTTCATTAATTTAGAAAAGCACACAGAAATAGAAAACCTTTACTCAAACTTCATATATTATTATACTTTATTCTTTGTTCTCAATTTGTCTGCCAAGTTTTGTCACGTAAATCAATTAGGCAAAGGTTCGAGTTGAACTTATTGGATGACACAAAAAAAAGTCCCAAACAGGTGCCAGACACCAAAATGAATCAAAAAAAAAATAAAAGTGTGAAGACAAAAGCGATAAGAAAAGTGCTTAAATGTGAAAATATATTTATGTAGCGGCAAAAGATTGTAAAGCAGTCTTAAAGTTGCTTAAACCGTATTTCTAAGGCTCTTAGACTTAGACACACCCCAAAGTTTAGCGGGCCACAAGGTCGCAGCTAATAAAATTGTATTTGGCCTTTATCTAGTCCGACTTGACTTGACTGGGCTCACCTACAATGTTGTCCATTTTGCCAATTTGTCTGTACGGGATTGCGTGATGTGGCCATGTCTATCTATTACCCACACCTGAGACGCAATAATGATCGATGCGTTGACGTTGGCAGCCAGAAATTATGACCATTGATATTAAACAAAACAAAAAACACGCCACCATCTTGTCAACCAGTTTATGCGACCCACTTTGCATGGGAATTGGTAATTTGCATTAAATTTATTGACTAATTGCAGTTGAACCAACTAATGAAAGCGCTCAAATGCCAAATAAAATGGCAAATTTATCAAAACGACGGACAACGCGGCGCATGAGTAATATTAAAATCAATGTTGCAAAAATTATTATGATTATTGTAATGCTAATTTCTAAATTATTTAACGATATTGATGGATCAGTTTTGCAAACTGAAATATTGTGAAAATTTAGTTTTATTGGAATTTAAAGAATGGAAAAGTAAGTAAAGAAAAGTTTCAGTCAGCTAAAAACTTTTCACTTAGAAACTGCCAAAAGTTAACTTGCAGAATTGTTAAGTTGTCGCTTTTTTTGTGATGAATAAAACAATTAGCCTGTTTATACCGATTTTTCAAGTGTAAGCACTTTTACTAACTTGTTGTTGCTGCTTATTATGTGTATTATATGGGCCAAAAGTTATGGCCAACTAATTAGCTGGCAGAGAAAAAACCGTGTCAGGAAAAAATGTTTTCACTTTGGAGCCATGGGAAACTGTTGCTCTTAGTCAAAGCATATCCTGCCTATTCTGTTTGCCTTTCAATGCAGTCGAGTCAAACACACACACATAGAGAGACAAATATATGTGTATCTGTGTGTGTGTTGTTTGCTTGCGTTGTGTATCTTGCATAATCGCAAGCCAAACACGGAAACAACTTGTTGCAACTTGTAGCAACAACAATCAACTGTGTTTGTGTCTCTCTATGGACAAGTGTGCGTGTGTGTGTGTGTGTGTGTGCAGCATCCACAACCTGGCCAGGTGATGAGAGCTCAATGCTCAGCTCACGTTATAAATAATTTATATTGTTTGCACGTCAGGTGTAAAAACGACATTCTTATGTGCGAGCTTGTTTGTCCATGTCCCTGAAAACTGAACAACATTATTTATTTAAAAGCTTGAAATATCATTTTGTCACCCGAAAAAAACATCATGTAATCAGTCCTTAAGCCTTTTAACTATAAATATATTAGCTCTTAGCCCTGACACACTCTAACAGGCAATCCAACAGGGGCGTCGGAAGGGGGTTAGGGTGGGACCGTTGGCCCCCTTAACAATCAAAACTTTACATGATTTAGCTACCGAAATCCAACCAGACGCCAGAAGTTTTTGTGCAGAAATTCAAATTTGTTTTTTAAGAGTTATGCAAAAACAATATTGTAGTCCAATAGATAATTATTTGATGCATTTGAAAGTCAGGCATAGTAAAATCTAAAAACAAAAATAAATATCAATTCTACTTTAGCCTAACTAAGATCTTTATCAAATATCACTAATTCTAATACTTTTAATATCACTAATTATTAGTACTAATACTTTTTGATCTGATTGGGTTTTTCTGGGTTTTCCCCAATCCTTGCAATAAATGTTAGATCATTTAAAAAATTTGTTTAATGCTTCCAGATTTTTAAATTATTAATTTTTTTTTTCATTTTAGCTAAATTTAAATTTAATTATTTTATTTTTACTTAATTTTTTATATTATTCAAGCTTTAACTATATTCTTACATTAATTTTGGTCAACATTAAATAAATAAATAAATAAATAAAGATATTCTATAGAGTCTCATATATTTAATTTATCATATTGAATGTGTAAAATACACAATTTTTTAAAATAATAACTATTTTTATAAACCTTGGCAGAATTTAATAAACGATATCTGAAATGTTACACGATTAGATTTGATTATGAAAAAAAGCCAACAAAAGTCAAGCAATCAAAGCAGTTTGCAAGTAATTTTTTTCAAGTCATGATCGTCAAAATTAAGATACTGATATATTTTCTCAATTGGAGAAATTATATAATTCCTAATTTGCCAGTTGATTTGATCGATAAGCCTGAGGATGAAAATGTAATGTAAATTTTATATAAATGTACAGTAAAAAACACCATAATATAATGGTAAATACTTTATGTATTTGAAAAAAAAAATAAATAGAAGATGCTTTTGTGCCTTAAAAACAGGTTTCAAACTGTTCAATTAATTTATTTACGTAAGGAAGACTTTCTGTTCACATACTTTCTGATTAGACATGGTTATATATAATCGAGACGAATGCAAAAGCGATAACTTTCTTAATTCAAATAAATGTGAATCAATTGTAATTTAAAACACATCCAATCAGACTTTCTTTAAAAGGCAACAAGAGCAAGGCAATTGAATTAGTTTGCGAGCAATTTTGTTGTAGTCAAGATCGTGAAAATGAAAGTTGAATGGGTAAGTCACATAATTGTTTATCTCAAGTTGAGAATATTTTTAATAATAATTTGCTTTTATCTAGTTTATTTTAGGGGCCTTGTGTGTTTTTAACTACGTGGACAGGTGGACTACTTGTCGTCCACCTCCTTACCCTGGCAGAGAATATTCACGTGACTGTGTTCAGACAAGAGATGAATTCGGGCCTCCTTATAAGAAATAAATGTTTGATTCCCGGTGCAGGCCCGGCCCAGTCTAATTTTCAAAAACCCGGCCTGGCTTAAATTTTTGATCAGGCTTTTAATATGGTATGATCATAAAGATTCAGGTCTGTAACTACATTGTCCTAATTTATGTCAACATTTTTGGATTCTGGACCACTGTGCACAGTCATTGTGAACGTGAAAAAAATTTTTTAAGCCCCCTCCCCCCTTGCTTGAAAAGTTGCCGACGCCCTTGGAATCCAAATAAATATAAGCTGAGAATTAATTTGGAAATACTCTGTGTTCACAGTTGAGTAAATGGGATATTTCAAGTTTATAAATAATGAAAAATTTAGGCAAGGCAGCAGATAAAACCAAATACTTTGCTAATAAAAATGTATTAAAAATATCCTTAAGTTTTCTAAAAACTTCATAACGATTTTAAAATAAACTAAAGTCACATTATTATTAATTTTTGTCAAGAGAGATATCGATCTAGTTAGCCAAAAATCAATTATAAAGGACCTATGTAAGTATAGCTTTAAAATATTGTTTCCAAAAATTCTATTGTTAAACAATTGTAAAAAGTATTATAAATTAAAAAGCTGACAAAAGTGCAAAGCTTTTGTGTTAGAAAGAGAGTATAAGTCATAGTCCGTCACTCTCTCGACAATGGCAATCCTATTAAATGGACCCGCAGGAGGGCACTTGCCCAAGGACAATAAAGTCCATAAGCACTTTTACATATTGCAAATAATACAAAGCGCAATTGTAACATGCACAAAGCATATGTGTAACTGGCACACAACAAAACTGAAAACAATGGGCAAACAAACAAATAAACAATAAACAAATGGCAACATTTCACATCCGCCCACGGTGGATGCACAGTGGTTATTTCGTATTTATATTATAATTAATAACGTTGTCAAAAAAGTTTGTTATTTATTCTAAATTAATTTTATTTATTTAATTTTATATTTATTTATTTTATTTATTTATTATTTATTATATTTATTTTATTTATTTATTTTATGTTCTAGCAAAATCATTTCTTAACTTTAATGATTCACAGCTTTGTTAAATATTGTGTCAAAAAAGATTCAAGTATAACAGAAATTGCAGTTAGTTATCGATAACACAAATGACTTATCGAACGTTTCAAGCTTAAATTAATCCTAGGTAAACTGACTAAATGACCACTGTGTGATGGCACGATAGGAAATTGTGGCTGCATTGGGGTTGGGGGTGGGGGGCGTCGTTTTGGCCGTTGCTGTGATAATTGAAATGCCGTCGCGCACGCTGCGAGCGTCGATGGCGTTTCCGCTAAGCACCGGCAAGCAGTTATAGGCACGGCCATCGGGAGCCAACCCAACACCCCATAAAACAGCCTGATCCGGGCCCAGGGAAAGTCCTAAAGCAAATCAAACTCAAGGACAGCAACCGCCACATTTTCAAACAATGTAACAAGGGGACAACAATAACAGCAACAACAAAAGCAAAAGCAACAAAAAACGAACCAACGCAATGCGAAGCCATTTTCATTTCGCAATTTTCAAACAGCTGCCAATTGTTCTTGTTTCTATGACGTCCAGTGGCAGCGATAAGGCTTTCTGCCTTTGAGTTGATCGGCATGAAAAACTGGTGACCATTTAGCAATTTAAACTTTAACAAAAATGTGTGTGATTTAAAAATTGATTGTATTGGATTACGGTGATGCCAATTTGGCCTTTTTTCGGATAAATTTGTCTGGTTTTTAAGTGCTTCAGCCGGGAAAAATCTCAAACATCTTCTAACTGAAAATCTGGCTTTTTTTTAGATTCAGTTAAATTTAATTCAAAAATGATTCTATACTGCCAATTTTAGAACTTTTGGAAAATGAAAACGATGTAATAGCTAAAACAATTTCACAGTACACCAAAATTCACCTCTTAAAATTGGAGAATGTTAAAAATATGTCAAAATTTTGGTCCGAAGCAAACAAATATCGAGATTCTGCAGGCAGTTACCGTTTTTCAGAAGTGGTCACTTTCGCTCTGACCTTTCTAACGTTGCCAAGTTCTTAGCCAAATTAGTTTGGTAAAGAGTAAATTGAGGAACCGTCTAGAAATAGAATGAAAAAGAAAATGTCGAAAAAAAATCATTGAGGATGCTTTAAAACATTAATATTAAAAAAAAATAGGAAAAAAGTTGTTCCTGTTTTTCTGTCTTCTTTTTAATTTTTTAGCTTCTTTCCCTGTTTCTTTTGGTCGTTTTGTTTTTTTTTTTTTTTCGGAAAATATTTGACATCACTGTTGAATTGTTCCGAATAAGTTCGATTGAACTAAAATCACTAAAGTGAACCAACTAGCTGAGTAACACTTACTGTGAATCAGTCACTGATATTCCAACACTGCTCATCACTATTGTACGTCTGTCTCGCTCACACACTTGTTGCTCGCGAGACTGAAATTAAATTCCAATATTTATAATACTAGAAATGCAGCGATTTGTTCAAATATTTGGTAAACAGAAATGCAAAGTTTTAGTCATTTTTTTATTAACTAATTGTATTGGATTGTTCAGAATAAGTTCGATTGAACTAAAATCACTAAAGTTAACGAAAGAGCTGAGTAACAGTTACTTTATTCACTCACTGTGAATAAGTCACTGATATTCCAACACTGCTCATCACTATTGTACATCTATCTCGCTCACACACTTGTTGCTCGCGAGACTGAAATTAAATTCGAATTGAAATGCAGCGATTTGTACAAATATTTAGTAAACAAAAATGCAAAATTATTGGCATGATACACGTGGACGCGCTGCCAGGTGAGCCAAAGCAGCAACAACAAAAACAGCAGCATAGGCAACGCTCCATATTCTAATCTAATGCAATACAAAAACACAACTTAAGGCACGCCGCAATATGCGGGCAACTGGGAGCGAACCATTGAGAAGGTCAGACACGAGGCGCAGCTGTACAAGCAGCACCAGCTGGTATGTAAATAGTGCTAATAAAGAGCACACACTGATGATACACTTCTCCCTCCCACAACAGGATGCTGTGCTCATCGAGAATATGCACGACGTGCCCTATGTGCAGGATAGTCTCCTGGGGCCGGAGATTGTGGCCTGCATGACGCGCGTGTCGCAAGTGGTGCGCAGCATTCTGCCCAAGGAGACGCCGTGTGGCGTGCAAATCCTTGCCAGCGGCAACAAACATGCGCTGGCCGTTGCCAAGGCCAGCGAATTGCAGTTTATACGCGCCGAGGGATTCGTCTTTGGTCATGTGGCCGACGAGGGCTACACGAATGCCTGTGCCGGGGATTTGTTGCGTTATCGCAAACAAATCGATGCCGATGATGTTTTGGTCTGGACAGATCTGAAGAAGAAGCACAGTTCGCATGCCATCACGGCGGATGTTAGCTTATTGGAAACGGCGCATGCAGCGGAATTATTCCTCACCGATGGCATTATCATCACGGGCACGGCCACGGGCCAAGCGGCCAGTCCCAAAGATTTGCAGGATCTTGCTGGCAAACTGAAAGTGCCGTTAATCATTGGTTCGGGCGTCACCAAAGAAAACATACAGCAATATTTCAGTAAAGCGGAAGCGGTTATTATAGGCTCGCATTTTAAGCACAAAGGCAGCTGGCAGGAGGATATTGATGAGCAGGCGGTGGAGAATTTCATGCGCAGCATATGTGAGCTGCGCAAGTCCGATAAGTAAATTGTTTATGTAGTTAAATTTAATAAAAGTAATGAATGAATGCAACAGGTTGAAAAAAGCCGCGTAAATAGTAACTATCGATATATTGCACTGAATTTATTGGCATATCGATGTAAAACAATTGTCTCTGGGCTGAATCAATAGGTATATCGATATATGACAATTCTAGTGCCAGCACTAATTGACAGTAGCGGGAATTGAATTTATTAATAAGTAAATTGTTTATGTAGATAACAATTTATGTAAAATTTAATAAAAGTAAGTGCAACAGGTTGAAAAAAAGCCGCGAGAGTAGTAACTATCGATGTATCATGGTGGATTAATAAGAAGGTGATGTATTCGCTCTCTCTCGGGGCGAATCTGTCAAACAGAGTCTGACGTGAGAGAGATGGCAGAGATAGATATATAGAAAAATAGTTTTGTTTGCTTTTCTATACTCTTCACTTATTATCGATTTGTGCGCTGTGCAATACATAAAATCAAAATAAAATGCAAGGCATGTTTGTCTTGTTGTTTCTGTATTGACCCGTAGGTAACCAATTAATTAATTGTGATTATGGAGATCTGATAAGCTCCTGTTAGCCGTCAGCATCGACGCTGTTATCCCGGTTGCTCTCTTTGTGGAAGCTGCTCCCACAGTTCCTGTTGCATTTATTTGTCTCTTCTTAATATTTCTGGAAACACAAACCAAACGACTTGCGTTCGAGCGACATTTTTTAATGAATTTAATACAGGCATGCCCAGCTTTTGCTCATTCCATTGATTTTCGGCCTCAATTGTTTTTGTAATTCCTCAAATCATAGGGAATGAAATTTCGTATACATGCAAGGCGTTGAGCATACAAAATACCAACACATGCAAACATTTTCGTGTGTATGCAATGCACAGCACAAAAACCGGTTTTGTTCTCTTCTCTGATTGGTGCTAGCGATCGCGCGAGAGAAGTGAGCAAGAACAAATTCAATGTGATTTTGTTGTTGGTACTCTTGTTCTCTTCTTGTATTGATGCATTTGCTTATAAGTATTGGTGCAAACTCATTCGTATGCTGGCTCTGGGCATCCCTGATTTAATACAACCGCTTGCTACGATGCTTGCTTTCGTAATGACGTTTGTGCCCCGAAAAAGAGGGAACGTCAAACGAATACATCACCTTGTTATAAATTCATCTTGCGATGTATAACAATTGTAGTCCCAGCGCTGAATCTATTGGTATATCGATATATGACAATTCCAGTGCCAGCGATAATTGACAGTTGTAGCGGGAAAATTCGTTTGATTTTGTTTACTTCTTAAATGCAGCGATTTTTTCAAATTTTCGGTTCACAAAAATGCTCCGTGATAGGCATGATACACGTGGACGCTCTACCAGGTGAGGGCCAATAAGAAATGCAAGTGGATTATTATAAATATAATGATTATTCAAAGGCACGCCACGCTACGCCGGCAACTGGCAGCAGACGATTCAAAAGGCCACCTACGAGGCGCAATTGTACAAGAAGCACGGTCTGGTAAGTGTATAATGAAAGTTAATGATGTAGACTAATGTCCAATGCATCTACAGGATGCCGTGCTCATTGAGAACATGCACGACAAGCCGTATGTGCTGAATCGCCACTTGGGCCTGGAGATCGTCGCCTGCATGACGCGGATTGGCCAAGCTGTGCGCGATGTCTTACCACAAGATGTGCCCATTGGCATACAGGTGCTGGCCTGCGGCAACAAGCAGGCTTTGGCCATTGCCAAGGCCAGTCAGCTGCAGTTTGTGCGCGCCGAGGGATTCGTTTTTGGCCAGGTGGCCGATGTGGGCTACATCGATGCCTGTGCTGGCAATCTGCTGCGCTACCGCAAGCTCATCGATGCGGAGAATGTTTTGGTCTTAACGGATCTCAAGTACAGTTCGCATGCCTTGACGGCGGATGTTAGTTTGGGGAATACAGCACAGGCAGCGGATTTCTTCAACACCGATGGCATCATCATCACCAACAACCTGACGGGGCATCCGGTCAGTCACGTGGATCTGCAGAACGTGCTCGCGGGCAAACTGCGAGTGCCCGTGCTGATTGGCTCTGGGATTACAAAGGACAACATCACACAATACTATCACGATGTCCAGGCGGTCATCGTTGGATCTCACTTTAAGATTGGCGGCGATTGGCGCAACGAGATCTCCAACTATCAAGTGGAAAGCTTTATGCATCGCATCTGCAATCTGCGGGAGCGGGACAAGTACACTTGCTTCTAGTTATAGCATACATGATTTTATTGTGTAAATAAATGCGTTGAATTTCAATAAATTGTTATCGTTATACAGTCAGTCAAAAAAGTTTCTAAGCACCCTAAATTAATCAAATGTTTGTATACAAAATAAATAAGATACAGGTTTCTTAAATTAATATTATATGCACTTAAATTCCTTTTGAATGATACAAAAATTTTAAAATTTTAATTTTTGTATTAGTCTAAATTTTCAACTTTTTTCCTCGAACTTATTTTTTTTTTTGTGGTTTTATGTTGTCACTGTACCCTGCGGATAGGTGGACTTATTTGGCCGCCCAGTAATCTGGAAATCGCCAAGACAAGTTTTAATAACAGCAGTCGTATATTATAAATCAGCGGTGGGCACGCAGTGGCTCCGGGAGCTAGCGGCTGCTCCCGAATTCAGATTTCTTGCTTCTTGCGCTTATTTTAAGAAGTCAATTATTTCTTTACAGTTTTGTACACTGCAGTACAAGTTGTTCCCTACAAAGACGCTGCTTAAACTGTAAATATTGTAAATAAACCATTGTCTTTTAAATTTATAGTTTTTTATGTTTTCTCGAGCGAAAAAGACGTAGATATCGTGGTATTTTAGAAGCGTTGGGTATTGACTGCAAATTGTGCTTCCTCGAACTTAAACAAAAAATATTTTGATGCAAAAAATTTCTTCAAACAATGAAAGGAGTGACTGCAGAAAAAAATTTTCAAAAATCTCTTCGCTTTAATTTTTTATGATTTTTTGAAAATGGCTTAAAAGCCACTTTGAATGAAAAGGAGGAAAAATTGATTAAAATAGTCGTTTTTAGCAATTTTCAAAAAACCATAAGAAATACTAGCGAAGAGATTTTTGAAAATTTTTTTCTGCAGTCACTTAAAATTGCTTAAAAAATTTTTTTGCATCAAAATATTTTTCACAAAAATTCGAATTTTTCATTCAAAAGGAATTTAAATGAATATAATATTATTTAAAGCAAACTGCATCAAAACTTATTTTTTATACAAAAATTAGACTAACTTAGGCTGCATACAAACTTTATAGACTGACTGTATGTTCTCTAAAAGAGATTGCTGCTGCATTTCTAGAAGAGATTGGCAAAGAAATCATAGATACGATCACGCAAGGATGTGGTCTTGACCGTGGCAGCTTCGCCAGCGTTGGCGCTGGGGAATACAAAAGGTTTCTGTCCGTACGCATCCAGCGTATCGTCGAACTTGACGCGCTTCTTTTGCGGCGGCTGGCACAGCAGCTCCTCCTGTGCTCCGCTTAGCTGCAAGGTCTGCGCTGGCGTTGTCCAGGCGCCTCCAGAGCCGCCACCTCCACTCTTCTGACTGCCGCCACTGGAGCGCAATGGAAAGAGTTGATCCCGAAAGTTGCCATCGCCCAGTTCGGCATCGAAGAGATCCTCGCGCTTTATGGCCGTGGGTATAGTGTTGTCCACATTGTGCGCACGAAAATACGACTTGGAATCGGAGTAGCGACTGGCAAAGCCATAGCTGGGATCAGGGTCATTAACTGTACCCGTTGGCCCGGGTTTGCTGCGTTTGAGAATGCTCCGCACATTGGTCACCTTATCCCCGGTGGAAATCATTTTGTAGAGCTTGGAAATGCGATTCTCCTTGTGCTCCGTCGAGTCCTGCGGACGACGCAGCTGCACCGTTGGCGGTGGCGGCGCTGGACGCTTGACAACCGTCGAGGAAGTCGATATCTTGACGGGATGGGGCAACTTGCGCTTGCGCTGGAAGCAATGGCTTTGCACGCTGGCCGAGACATCCGCCTCCTCCTCGGAGTCTGTGGAGCGATTCTTGTTGCGGAACACAGTGTCGTAATCCTGCAGAGAAATCGAGAGATTAGCCATGATGACAGCTGGTGAATCATTAGCTACTCACGCCCTTGCGCTTGTTGGGACTCAGTACATAATCGGTGCCGAATTTCTTCATGTCCTTCTTCCGGATGGGCGTCCGCTTGCTGGAATCCTTGCGCAGTGTCTTGCGGCACTGGACATGCAGATCAATGGCATCCCGTATGAATCCCACCCAGGTGCGCGACAGCTGCAGATCATCCGAGCCAAAGATAATGCCATCGCTCTGACAGGTCAACTTGAAATTCCCGGGCAGCATCTCATAAACCTTGCACTTCTTCAAAGGAAAGATGCAGCAGCATTCCAAGGAGTTCTCCACTTGTGTATTTGGTGGACGCTCCTTCAACACCTTGCAGTACATAAAGATATCCGACATGAGCACACAGTATCGCTTGATTTGCTGGCCCTTGTGGGTGATCTTGAAGAGCATTCCCTCCTTGATCACACGCCGCGAAGGCTTCACAATGTTGGGCGTGCGATTCACCAGCGAATTCTGCAGATGGATCAAATACTGAGTAATCTCCTGCTCCTCCACGCAGGAGTTAATGTGCGAGGCGGTGGCCTCGATCTCCTTGACGGATTCTGCAAGGATTAAGGTGTATTAATAACATGGAATCATTATAAAAACAAGCGGATCAGTCGAGTGCACTCGACAGTAATATACCCTGGGCCCAGTTCCCGGCACGCCGCAGATGTGATGCCCATGCAATCGTTTCTGTGGCAGCTACATACATATATAATAAGATAAATGATTTAAACCAATTTTAAAAATAAAAATAAAACAATAAAAAAATAATAATTAAAAATCATTTGCATCGACAGAACCGAGACTCGAACCTGGATCTCCCGTTTAGCTTGCCGAGCACTTATCACTTCCACCACGCCGCAACTTGGATAGAAGATGTCAAATTCGATAAACATTCTTGCAGAGGAAATGTAAAATGAATTAATTGACCATTAATTCTATTCTGTTTATAGAATTGCCATTAAAATACCTCGGACAAAATTGTTAATATCTTTACTATTTATGGCCCAATCGTGATGAAAGTTGGCTGGCATGATTCCACACCCGTTGATATATAAAAGAATAAAATTTTAAACTTAAATCCCTAAATTAAAGGTGCTGTCAGTTTTTGATTAATTACGCCCCTCACAGTGGGCGTGGAACAATTTTAACATAAACTTGTTCTGCCTGACATAATAGGGAGTCTTCATTCCAAATTTGATGGTCCTAGCTCTTACCATCTCTGAGATCTCTGAGATCACGGACCGACAGACAGACAGACAAGGGAATATCGACTCGACTGTTGACGCTGATCAAGAATATATATACTTTATGGGGTCGGAGATGCTTCCTTCTGCCTGTTACATACTTTTGAACAAACTTAATATACCCTGTCCAGGGTATAAAACCAATCCCACCTTTTAACAGTTTGTAATCCGCATCCGCCGGACTTGTATAGAGCAGCACCTGCTCCAGCAGCAGCTTGTAGCGCGGCACACGCTGTATGGGCACAATCATCAGGGAATTCAGCTTGCGCTGCACCTCCGGACGACTCTCGGTCTCCTCCAGAAATTTGCGAAACACGGGATTCTTGCTTATCAAATCCTGCAAAATAAACAAAGCACCGCGATAATCAAACGCATACACGGAGTACAGCTTGAAGAAGGGCGCCATTTTGAGGAACGCCTGGGCCACGTGCTCCATGTTGGCCTCCAATTCCCGCAGAAATTCGCCATTCAAATTGTGGATCATCTCGATCTGGCCAAAGAGCGCCGTGTGGTTGGAGGCATCGATGATGGCCTGCTCCTTCAGCGGGCGCACAAAGTAGTTCATCAGCAGCTCCAGCTGCTCCAAATAGGATTTCTCCGATGAGATGATCTCCTGGACGGCCTGCAGACGGAATCCCATGCGTTTGCCCGACTCCGGATTGGGTGAGCCAATGGGACTGCTCGAGTTGCTGTCCAGCATGGAGCAGACTGTAATATGGGACATGTTGTTATTTGAGACTCCAATGACCTCCCCTTCCACTCCCCTTTCCTACCTTTTTTACGCGATTTGGCCGTCAACAAATTGCGCTCCTGCAAAACCTGTCGCAGCTCGCGGCTAAAACTCAGCGGTGTATGCGGCGACATGCCAGCACCTTGCCTCTGATTCTTCTGTCTCGGCGTAAACATTTTCACTTTAACTTTTAGCCACGAAAAATTGTTTGTGCAATGCGACGCCAAAAATGCAACACCTGCTGGCGGCTGGGTTTGAAAATGGCCATTCACAGCGAAGTGCGACGATCGATATCTGATTATCGATATGTTTTGAGTTCTGCAATATTTGTAGTCGGTATAAATGTTGCGATAGGTGTTGCAGCCCTGTGCTGAGTCCGGAACCAAGTTGGATTTATACATGGTGATGTATTCGTTTGACGTGCTCTCTTGCTGACGGCTAACAGGAGCTTAAGGCCTATTCTCCTTCAGCTTGCTGTTTTTGGACCTTTTTTGATAAAATTCTCATTTGAAAACGCAAAAAGATATTTGAATTTTGTATTTTTTATTGAATTAGTAATGAATGAAAGAAAATAAAAAAAATTTTTTTGCCTCGATACGAGGGCTGTTCAAAAAGTAATGAGACTTCAAAGTTGGTGGTGCAAAAAAAAGGTGTCGTCACGGCGGCCACGATTTCGGGTCTCCGGAGCGTCGGAAATGAAAACAAAAAACGGGGTTATGATCAGCATAGATGTAATTCTGGCCCGAAGTAAAATAAAAAATGTTGCGATTTTTTTTGACAAAATGGCGGTCACTTGAAATTAAAAATCGAATTTGGACCCATTTTTTGTAGTTTAGTGTAAAAAAAAAATAGTAAAAAGAATCGAAAAATTTTTATTTTACGTCGGGCCAGAATGGTGACAATTCTACGTCGATTAAACTTTGTTTCATCCAAATCGGTTCAGTATTTTCAGCTCGAAAAACGTGGTTTCGAGATAAACGCGTTTAAAGTTTTGACTTCACATGCATTAACATTAACATTGCTGGATAAAAATGGCCGTATCTCCTTAATTATTTCGAATTTCTAAAAATCCTTTTAGGGGCATATTCACAACTACCCAAGCTATAAATAAATGCAAAAAAAAAGTCGAAAAAAATTGTTTGCTGAAAGAGAATAGGGCCTTAATAGATCTCCATAATCACAATTAATTAATTGGTTACTTACGGGTCATTACAGGAACAACAAGACAACCATGCCGTTGCATTTTATTTTGATTTTATATATTGCACAGCGCACAAAACGAAAATAAGTGAAGAGTATAGAAAAGCAAACAAAACTATTTTTCTATATATCTATCTCTGTCGTCTCTCTCACGTACGACTCTTTTTGACAGGTACGCCTCGAGAGAAAGCAAATACATCACCTTGTAATTAATTCACCTTGATCGGTATAAATGCTGCGATAGGTGTTTGCAGCCCTGTGCTGAGTCCGGAACTTTAGTTGATTAAAATCCGCTCCGTGAGCAACAAGTTCTTGCTCACAGCTGCTGAAATGTTGAATGCAGCCATGGTCGCAGAGTGACTGCATCAACAATAAATATATTTTTATACGTGTCTCGGTTTTAATTTGAATGCTGCACATAAAATGCACGGAAAGCTGAGTGAAATGGAGCTGCGCATAGCGGCGCGCCTGAACAAGGAGATTGGCAAGGACGCCAATCAGCTGAATCGAGCTGCGATTCTGGTGGAAAACTACAAGGAACAATTGCGAACACTAAATCAAACCGTGAGTAAATATTTAGTTTATAAAGGAAACAATTCATATCATGTACCAGTCAACAGCTCAACTACGAGGATGCGCAGAACGTGTCCAGCTACAAGTCGGCGTTCCACTGCCAGCAGCAGGTCTGCGACAGCATCGACTTTGAGCTGGAGAAATTGTCGCAATTCAGTGCGAAACTCAAACTGAAGCTGGCGGAGTGTCAGCCCGCCTTGGAGGGCGTGGCGGCGGATCTGCAGCAGGTGCGGCAGCTGCAGAATGTGACGCAGTATTTGCGCCTGGTGCAGGACATACAGGAGATCAGCGCGGCCTTGTCGAACGCCATCAATGGCAAGGACGAGGCCAAGCTGGTCAACATCTATCTGACGCTCTACGAGGGCAACGACAGCGAGCACAGCGTGGTGGGACGCCTGCAGGCCGTCAAGGCGCACACCCTGAAATCCTATGCGGAATCCACAGCCATCTATTGGCACAAGCTGCTCATGCAGCGTCTGTCCACAGAATTTGAAGCGGTGCTCAAATCTCTGCGCTGGGCGCACATGGAACAGCAGCCCCTGAACTATTCCCCCAGCCGCGACACGGCTAAGGCGCAGCTACTGGCCGAATATATGTTCCTGATCAAGTCGCCAGCGGAGGAACATGCGCCACTCCAAAGCATCACGCCCAGCATCGTCTGTCAGCCGATTAGTCCCGTGGTGCAGCTGCTGCTGGCGCCGTATCGCCAGCGTTTCATGTTCCACTTTACGGGCGCCAGGCAAACGAATCGGCTGGACAAACCGGAATGGTTCTACACACAGCTGCTCAACTGGGGCAAGGAGTCCCACTTCTTTGTGGGCAACACCTTCCAGCCCAGCGCCATGAAGGCCGGCAAGCTGGACTACAATCTGAGGGTCAGTTGAATTAGCCCAATTAAGTTATCATTATAAGGTATACAGATGCTTGGCTAATCATCTTCCTTTAAACTGACGACTTTTAGTCGTTTGAAATCCTATCTTGGTATCTATACTATTGATAATGTCCCATTACAACGTATATACACCGTTAAAGATCTGGGTTGTATTTGATTTTAAACTAAACTTTTATCTACTTATTTCCTCTATTATTAACGTTGCTAAGCGCGTACTTGGATTCATAAAGCGTTGGTCGAAGGAATTTAACGATCCTTTTACTACCAAACTCCTTTAAGTATCCCTTGTATGTCCTATTCTGGAATATTGCTTATGTGTATGGTCCCCTCAATATAAGAACAATGAGGTCCGTATTGAGTCAATCCAAAAGCAATTTCTTGTCTTTGCTCTACGTAGTCTAAATTGGGTTCCCAATATTTGCCTACCATCTTATTCCAGATTTTTACTTATAAACCTTCCTTCACTAGCTGATCGTAGAAAAATTCTTAGTGTAGCTTTTATACATAATCTTATTAATGGCGACATAGATTCTCCTTTTCTTTTAAGTCGTCTTAATTTCTCTGTTTCTACTGGAAACTTTCTGTCATTATCTTTTCCTATTTACACCACTGATTATGCTCTGCACAATCCTCATCGTGTTTTATGCACCTATTATAATTCTCTGTTTCATGTGTTCTCTTCTGAACACTGTCTATCTTCTCTTAAGCTTTCTATTCGCTTCCATCTTAGGTCTACTTCTGGCCAACTCTAACTGTTTGTCTTACACTTCCATTTCTGACTTTATTCTTATTCTTCGTCATATTCTTCTTTATTCAATTGATACTTCAAATTTCTGACCTTATACTATTATTATTATTATTTTTTCATCTCTTTCGGCTAACAAACTTCCTTGCATTTTTCATCCTTATACTATCTTTAGTTTTTAGGTATACATTAAGACGTATTTATACTTTTTTATCTTTATTTCTAAATTCTATCTAGAATTAAATTTCTATCTATATCTATTTCACAGCTGGAATTTGTACGCGGTCTTGTGCAGCTTTCCATTGAGAAACTCGCCGTGGACATTGAACCAATTGCGCAGGACGAGAATCTCTTCGCTCACCTGGTGGATGAAACATTGGCCTTTGAGGCAGAGCTGGTCGAGACTTTTGGCTATCCGGCCAGTTTTCCCAGCGCCATTTCAGTGCTCACACAGCCCCGTTATCTGCTGCGCTGGATTGCCCTCGAGGAGCAGTGTAAGCGCGTCCAGAAACCTTTAAAAAAACATAAATTAAAAGCTTTATTTACGCAGTTTGTGCGGAGAAAATGGATGACATACTGCAGGCGGAGACGCCGTTCCAGCTGATCGATCCCAACACCTACGAGGATGACCTGAAGATACCCCGCTGCGCGGATCAATTCATGCGCCTGCTGGAGGCCATCAAGGATCGCTACTATGGACTTATACAACCCGGACATCAACTGCAGTTTCTGCAGCTGCAGCTGGAGTTGATCGACAGCTTCCGGCGGCGTCTGGTGCAGTTGCACAGCAGCGGCGCCGTGGCCAGTTTGTCCATCTTGAATGCCATCAACTATTTGATCATGGTGCTTAGAGAGTGGGGCGAGAATGTCCACTATTTGCATCTGCATTCCGCACTGGCAGGTCCAAATGCCTCGGAGATTAACTCGGTGTTTGAGCATGCCGTCGCGGAGCTGGAGCATTGGGCGCGTCAGCTGATGAAGAATCTGGCCAATAAGTCGGTTAATGAAATGAAGGCCAAGTCCATGAATTACAGGCATGACTCCTGGCCCAATATGCCGGAACAGAACAGCAAGGAGCCGTTTATACTCTCGCCCAGCGGCGGCGAAATGTTCCAAGTGCTGGTCACCTTGCTGCACAATCTGGAGCGTGAATTGTCCGCCAATCTGTTCAATCAAACGTTGCGCTTGATAGCCCAGCAAATTGATGATTTCATGCTGGAGAACATGGTTCTGAACACGAGATTCAGCACAGCGGGCGCAGCGCAATTCAATTATGATATGACGTTGTTATTCGCGCTCTTTGGTCAGCATACGCGACGCCCTGAGCTGCTCTTCAAGCGGTGAGTCAGCCACATGGTTTGAGTCATCAATTGTTGCTGATACTATTTCTTATTATTATTTAGAATTCATGACGCTTGCAAATTGCTGAGGGCGGCGCGGGGCACAGCTTTGTTGCTGCTGGAAACGCTGCGCAGCGGGCAGACGACGGCGGAGGAGAAGACGCAGCCGCTGCATGAACTGCGCGTGCTCAGCCTGGACAGCAGACAGTGCATCGAGGTGCTCGAGCGACGGACGGACATTAAAATGTTTTGAATCGAAAATAAAGCGCAGACGTGGCAACTTTATGAAAGCAATTGTAATTATTAAAATTATAAAAAAACAATGTTCGGCATGCCGAATATTAAATTCCCTTGCAGATTGTTCCTATACAGTAGCTATATATATATTACTGTTGGCCTACTTTTTCTATTATTCCGCTAAATTAAAATTAAATGTTGCTTTTTATACAAAAACTCATTTTAAGTGCGATTACTTCCATGACAACCGTTTTTTAAAGTGGTCTGATTTTGATTGGATATTTTTAAAATGTTTGGGTTAGACCATAATTCGTATTGGTTGGTTTTCTTAATAAATTTCAAAAACAAAGAAGTTTTTCATATACAAATTTATTTTTCAACTTAACGTTGCTATGGCAGCTATATGTTATAGTAGTCCGATCTTGATGTAACTTGGGCAGAATGTGTAAGATACACTTTAATTTAGATTAGATAAGTTTAATTTGAATATCTTTGAGATAAACATGTTTTTCTTACATAAACTTATCTTTCAACCAGGGTATCAAACCTAAGTAACGATTTCGTTTAAGTTTGAAATTTGGTTTTCGTTTATTGGTAACGCAGAATCTTAGTATCGGTTTTGAAACGGTAACCGGTTATTAGTTGGTTTTGGTTTTGATATAATGGAATAATTTGGGTTCACAAATCAATATTAAAAATGTTAAATATATACAAACTTGAAAATAAATATTCAAAAATGTAGATTTTTTTATTGAGATCAATATATAAATTAAATTAGGGCCGAAATTAAAATTGTACGAAACTAACCGTTATGCGCGAATCGGTTTGTTAGCGGTTATTTCCGTTTCAATAATTTCGGTTTTTTGGTATCGGAATAATTAAAGTTTTGTATCGGTTACGGTTTCAGCTACGGTTACCAATTTCAATCGGTTAATAGCGGTTAGCGGTTATGGTTGTAATCTCTGGTTAGATGCCCTAGAATCTAGATAATGTGAGTTTTATTTGAATATCTGTAGAGAATCTCTACTCTCTACTAAATGTACAATTTTTTCTTAAAATAACTTATTTTTTCATCAATCTTTTACATGATTTATAGTATTCAGATCCGTCTAAAACTGTTTAAAAAACAAAAGCAAATATCTGTACAAAGTTTCATCTAACCAACTTAAAAGCTGAGAGATTAGCTGGCAAAATAAAATATACCCATAGGCGGAAAAAATTCTCAGCTCAAGATGCTTATCATTTATGTATATTACTGTTTACTATACAGTGTATAGTATTTAGAAATTTCCACAGCGACGTTTCGTGACACTCGTATGACAAAATTTTTAATTAGACCCCGTACTTTAAAAAAGTAAAGGGGTCTATTAACTTTGTCACAAAAAAATGTGCGTAACAGGCAGAAGGAGGCGTGGCAGACCCCATAAAGTATATATATTCTTAATCAGCATCAACAGCCGAGTCGATATAGCCATGTCCGTCTGTCCGTCCGTCCGTCTGTAAGAGCGCCTAGATCTCAGAGACTATAAGAGCTAGAGACTCCAAACTTGGTATGTAGGTTCGTCTATATTAAGAGCAGATCGAGTTTGTTTTAGATTTTGGATCAGACCACTATATCATAAAGCTCCCATAGGAACAATCAGTTGAAAATCAAGTCTTAGTATGAAAAACTTTTTTGCTGTTTGAGATATTTCAACCAAACTGACAGAATATTCACAAAAGATGGTCCCATACATACTGACCAAATTTGATTGATATCGGATTACTATATCATATAGCTGCCATAGGAACGATCAGTCCAAATAAAGTCTTAGTATGAAAATCTTTTTGTTGTTTGAGATATCTTTTTAATGAGTACGGGGTCTCCGACAGTCGAGTACCGCTCGACTGTAGCACCGCCGACTAGTTTTTATAGAACTTTGTTGTATATG